>JAAGKR010002364.1:3519-91019 GCA_011419295.1 Clarias macrocephalus
ATTTTTTATTATCATTTTAAGATTTGATTTGTGCTGAGTAGTTTGACACCACAGTTGTGAGGATAGGCCAAAACTCCTGAGACTATCAAGTTTCCCATATTATTATTATTATTATTATTATTATTATTACAGATTATCATAAAACATAGATACAGAGGGGAATTTTCTACAGGTAGACCTAAATAATTATCCTAATGTTATCAAGTATTTACTTCATCATCAAAAATTCACTTGCAGATTGTCATAAATCTCAAATCACAAATCCTTACCAAATTTCAGCTCAATCAGACTTTGGGTTGCTGACTTTATTTCCACCTCCATCTACAGTATGACCACACCCCAAACTTTGCATGAGGCATGAAAAAATTGTTCTAAAGAGTTGTTTGGGAGAACCCAATGAATTGTTGAAAAGTTGTTTGTAGGACTCACAGTTCATGAAGATATTGATAAGAGCATGAAACCCTGCTTCCTCCAGGTACTCCGGTTTCCTCCCACAGCCCAAAGGCATGCAAGTTAGACTAACCGGCGTTCCCAAATTGCTCGTAGGGTGTGAATCTAACCCTGAATACAGGATAAACTGGTACTGTATAGACGATGAGTGTGCGAGAGAGAGATTTTTCACGTCTATTTGTGCTTTGTTTGCACATATGTTGTCAAAGAATAATAATAAGAACAAAAAGAAATATGATATGAAATATGATTCCATGATTACACCAAGTGCTATGGTTTAATGGCGTGAATTAGAAGTGTATCCATTCCACAGAATGTGTGTTACACAAACAAACACTTTAGAAATTCTTTCACTTGTTTTATCATTGATCATGCAAGTGAATACTTGTGCAGCGACAGTACTTCAAACATGATTATCGTAATTGTTTTTCATTTCTTCTTTTTTTATGTCCTCATATTTTCCTTCACAGTGTTTAACTCCCATAAGAACAAACTGATAGTTGGAAAGGAACTGTGGTTTCTCACTGCTGAGCACTGTACCTGAAAACATCTCTCCCTGAGCCGTGTAGCCTTTATTCACTGCCACATGCATGATGTTTTCCATGGATATGGGCGGGGCAGGGTTCACCAGATGGGCTGCCATCCATAAGGCCACTAGTCCACATCTAAAATCAGACAAGTGCACAGGAACATAGTTGGAAAAACACAAGTATGGTTGGATGTAAATGCAAAAATAAGCCACATTGTATTGTATTGAAAGTTTCAGATATTTTCTTGAGACTTTACAACCACCACAGTGACATTTCCTTATTGACAGAATTTTTTTTTACTTTAAAAGCAACATTCATACATTCAAACCAGATCCCTCCTGAAGCAGTATAGCCCACCTCTAGAACTTTGTTTAGATGAATTAATATTAAATGCCTTACTGCTATAATATAGTTTTCTATATTTCTATATTTGTAGTTTTTTTTCTCTTATTTCATACTTTATATTCTTTATTTGAAAACTCTACTTTTATCATCTACAGTCGTACAAGCATTTCACTTCATATCATACTGTGTATGTGACAAATACTTAGCTGTGACTGTAGATAGTATAAGACTAGGCTAATGCGCTTTTTCCATTATACAGAGCTTGCTGAACAAGCCAACACATCCTTACAGATGCAGCAGGCTCAGGAGCAATGAGTTACAACAGTCCAAGTTAGACATTCCAGAATCTGTCATTACTTAGCACATTTCATATTTTAGTTACGTTTTTCAGATGACAATAGGCAGTGAGGTGTTTGAGGCATTAATTGTAAGAGAATCAAATGATGCCCACCCAAGTATCCAGGGTTACGCCAACTTTTATTCGGTTAAAATATGAAATGCATTCAAGTCAAACTTTCGGGACTTTGGATTGTGCAGAATAACAGAACACGGTTATGAGGGTTAAAACTCCATTTATTTCTCTATAATCCCATGCTACACTAATGCACTTATCCCAGTGTTTCACTAGAGCTTGGACACCATCAAGGTAGACTGTTTTCTCAGTACGCCGGAGCCGTGATCAGGTCATCATCATTACTAAAACGCTGGCCTCCTAGGAACTCCTTTAATGGTCTTTTCCTTTAACATAAAAAGCCTGGTTTAATCACCATAGGCATTCTGTTTTCTCAGGACAATGCATGATCTCGCTTTCCTGGGAGGCCAACGTTTCATACCTAAAGCAGGCAGGTCAATCATGGCTCCAGGATACTGAGAAAATGTTCTACCTTGATGGCATCCAAGCAGTAGTGAAACACTGGAATAAATGCAGCAGTGTAGCAGGAGATTATATAGAGAAATAAAGAGAGGTTTTAACTCCTGGAGCCTATACTAGGAGACACTGCGCAGGAGGCGGGGCAAACCCTGGACAGGGCACCAATCCATCGCAGAGTACATACACATAAGCACATACACACACTACAGGCTATTTGGGAAAGCAAATTAGCCTAATCTGCATATCTTTGGGCTGTAGAAGGAAACCGAAGTACCTGGAGGAAACCAACCAGGCATGGGGAAAACAACTGTGCACAAACTCCATGCACACAGACCCGAGGCGGGAATCAAACCCTCAACCCAGGAGGTGCGATGCCACAGAGCCGCCACATTTATTTATAAGACAAGTTACTCCATGCATGTTCCTATTAAGTAAAGTGCTTGAGTATATAGCCTATGGTTGAGTGGGTTAAGAAATGACAGTAAAAAGACTCACTTGGGTCCATCTTGGATCAGTGAAGGCACATACTTGTTAAACAGCACCCACTGCAGGTCTTTCCTGAAACTGGATAAAGAACTCTGTTCATAAAGCAAATGTACAAACGTAACATTCATGCAATGTGTGCACAATGAAACCATATATCCTTCATTCCTTCATTACATTACTAGGTCAGTTATTTACCTGCTCTCTCTTTGTTTGACGAGCAAACAGGCTTCCTGAAAGTCTCCTTCGACAGCAGTCCTTCCCTCTGCTATGGTCTGATACAGCTTCCTCTTGCTGGGCAGTGAAGGAGCCGAAGCCGAGGCAGGAAGAGGTGGTGGAGGTGGAAGAGGAGACGCTACTACAGACATGATCTTGTGCTTGTCACACTAAGGCACAAAGCAGGGAAGTAAGCGGGTGCATCTTATACATCCATAGTCAACTACTGGAAAATGTTTGGAAATTGAATATAAGTAGGTAAATTTTACACATCCATCAAGGATTATAACACCTTTTATAGTCATACCTGTCCATCCATCCATACATCCGTCCTCTGTAATCCAATTAGTGACCAAATGATAAACATTCACACACTACGAGCACCAATTAGCCTAATCTGCATGACTGTGGGAGGAAAACAGAGTACCTGGAGGAAACCCACCCGACACGGGGAGAACAGGTAAACTCCATGTACACAGACCCAGAGGAGAGAATCGAAATAACTCACTCATTCACTCATATACAGTAGATATATATATATATATCCCAGGAAACTTGGGGCATGAGGTGGGTACACCCTGGATAAGGCGCCATACGTTACAGGGCGCACACGTAAACACACTCGCAAATGAAATCACACACTACGGGCAATTTGGGAATGCAATTTAACCTCATCTGCGTGTCTTTGGACTGTGGGAGGAAACCGGAGTACCCAGAGGAAACCCACCAAGCATGCAAACTCTACGCCCAAGGCAGGAATTGAACCCAGACCCTGGAGGTGCAAGGTGACAGTACTAACCACTACACCACTGTACATACACCACCTTTATAGTTATATAACCTTTTAGGAACCTACAGTGGAACCCTTTCTATACAAACTATACACGCGGATTATTACAGTATACTGAGAAATAATCTGTTTTTCATATCGTAAACACCAGTTATGGCAATATTCATAATTTATTAATCATCATATTATTAATAAAACTTCCACCAACCTCCATCTGATGAATGACCAGGTCTGAGACTGAATCCTAATTCAATCGGTACATCCTGTATGTAGAATATAACGGCATGACGTCATCACCGTACACAGCACACGACCCAGCAGAAATAGGATTCAGCGCGAGCAAAATACAGACACGAATTCCGAATAAGGACAACACACGTCTTAGTGCACCACGTGACTCCAAGCACGTTACAGCTTTATCCGTAGAACCGCATTTTATTAAAATTTAAAACGGTAGGTATGAAACTTCCCGTTCGATACGTTCCTAAAAAAAAAAAAGCTACACAAAATAACGTACGACTACTATTAGTCGCGCGTGATAAAGCGGTACCACATGGGCCAATCAAATCTAAGAATCGAGAAAAGACTCGCGCTGGTGCTGAGGGGTGTCCAATAAGAACAAAGGCACACGATAGAACCAACCAATCGGATAGTCAGTTAGGGATAAAAACACAATCAGAAAAAAAAAAAAAACCCAGAGAGGAGGAACTTCCGGGGACGTTAGGCGCGTGCTCTTGTTTCTTGCGGTCATAACCGGTTTCTAAGCGTCGCTGTTGATTTCCAGCTTGCTGTAAGTATTAAAATTCATGTCTTATTCTACTTATGTGTCTTTATATATTCATTAAATAATTTGTGTTTATTTTATAAAATGGTAAAATTAATGAACTGACTTGTTAAGTTTGATACGCTAGAGCTAAAGACTATCTAGCACAATGCTATGTAATCCTGCTAAATTCAAAATGGCGTCGTTTTCCTCACGTCGCATTAGTGTTAAAAATGTGTATTTTGTACTCTACATAGTACACTATGTTTTTAAAATGGAAATATTTGGCATTCATCCTTAAATAATTGTGTTGTGTGGCCTTTTAGCTAGGTTAGCTAGCTAGCTAAATATGTAGAGTTGTTTACATTTGCTTTGTCCAGAATTCCAGTCACTTATGTTGTGTGCCGAGGTGACTGTTGTTTATGATCAAAGTTTTTAGTTTTTTGTATGGTTATCACATGCAATGTAAACCTTATGTATTGTTTCTTTACCCAGAACCATGTCTACCCAGGAGGTGCGCCTGAACCACACCATTTACATCAACAACCTGAATGAGAAAATCAAAAAAGATGGTATTGTTATAAGACATACACTTATCACTGTTCACACTCAGCAAAAACTATTGCGGTTCTTGGATCCGCAGGCGTGGATTTTAAAGGGACATAATTTATTAATACATAAAATTATATTGGGACAACTTTAATAATTCCAATCCTTTAAAGGGTGACACGGAGGGATATAACATAGATATAAACCACATGGTTTGGTCTGTTTTGAAAGATGTCACATGGCATTTTAATGACAATTTTAGGGTTAAAAGATTTTTGACATGTCACAGCCATGTTTTCCTAATTTTTTTTTATATAAATTTGTTCAAGAAATGCAGCCAGACTATGTAATTAAGATAGATAGATAGTGAGTGTATTGATCTAAAGGAATTTCTAGAAATGGAATTGAATTCCCTATAAAATATAAAATGAGACGCAATTTAATTATTTGAATTATTAAATTTGATTAAACTTACTTTTAGTTAAAAAAATAATAAAAATAAAAAAAAGTTTTTAAATTGAGCTAGTTGTCACACATACTATTCAGGCACACCACCATTTTGGAGATAATCTCCCGGAAGCACAAATTCACAGCTTGTAATGTGATTGTACCAGGATGTTCATTAGATATCACTTAAGGACTTTCAATTAAAATCAAGGATGTATGTGAATAAGGAACTTTCCAGAACATTTTAAAGTGTTTGTGCCATGGTGAGGTCTTATGGGTTCGAAGACTGCTGAAATCACACGCTGTAAAATCGTCTTAACTTGTTCATGTACTAATTTGTGTCTGTCTTGTCTTCACAGAACTTAAGAAGTCACTTTATGCCATTTTCTCCCAGTTTGGCCAGATCCTGGATATTCTGGTATCTCGGACACTCAAAATGAGGGGTCAGGCCTTTGTCATCTTTAAAGAGGTCAACAGCGCCTCCAACGCTCTGAGGTCCATGCAGGGCTTTCCATTTTATGATAAACCCATGGTATGGTCTTGTTTTTAATCAGTACACAGTGTTTCTTACACTACATGTTTTGTCATGATGGTCTGAATTTACTTTTTACCCCAGATACCTAAGAAACAGATCTTTAGTCGTCGCATAAAGTTCGCCAGTGACTGGTCTGTACAGACATCTAAAGGAAGTTCATCAGTTGCTTAACTGTCTAGTTGGTTAACAGTCTGGTTGCTTGTCCTTGTAGATCCATGAGAGATGGTGGGACCACCAGTAGGATTTTGAGAGTAATATTTGTCATTGCATCATGAGATTGACCCTCTGTGGGGTTTTTTTTTTTTTTTTTTTTTTTTTTTAAATAATGGGTCTCATTTTGAATGCATTACCTAATAATCTGCAAAAGTACCACCATCCATAATGTGCTTACAGGGAACAATCTGCTTAATAAGGGGCAAAGGACACAGGATGTCAAAGATGCGTATTTGTATTATTGTAGAGGTTATGCTCTCTTTTAGAAATAGAAAACTCACGTCTCTTTTTCTTATAGAAATGAAAGGTCTGGTTATATTCAGTGACCACAGTAGACTTTTTCCTTCCTGTCTACTTCCTGTTGATGGCAATGAGTGCTAAATAATGCTACTAATAATGTGACACTAGGTGGTAGTAGTGTTATCCAGCAGGTGTTTCCACCTCATACTTTTCCATGTTAAATTGCTTTGATGTAACATTACCATTTCAAAGCTCAGCTGTGTAACCAGTTATTTTCTCCATACAGCGAATTCAGTATGCCAAGCAAGACTCTGACATTATTGCCAAGATGAAAGGCACATATGTGGAGCGGGATCGCAAGAAGGAGAAGAAGAAGCCTAAAACTGCGGAATCAGGAGGGTCGAAGAAGGGTGCTGCTGCTGCGGGCATGGCTGGAGTTCCTGGTGCTATTCCTGTGAGTTTAAAAGCATTACCAGGATCAATTCTTTTTAAGTTCATTATCCTGAAAAGTACCCCGGTGCAGTGTGTACAAATTGCGTTTATTTTCGATTAAACAGAGTTGTCGTGTTTCTGTATCCAGTCTCATCAATTAAATAAATGCTCTTATGTGATTCTAAAGGGCATGCCTCCTATGAGTCAAGCTCCTCGTATGATGCCAATGCCTGGTCAGCCTCCTTATATGCCACCTCCTGGTATGATGCCACCCCCAGGTATGGGCCCTGGACAGATGCCACCAGGTGCCATGCCTCCAGGTCAGATGATGCCTGGGCAAATGCCCGGACAGATGCCTCAACAGGTAGGAGTTAATGATGGTTTGGGGGGGGGTCACATGTAGAACTAGATTTAAGGTTTGTTTTGGATCTCTAGGTCTCGGAGAACCCGCCTAATCACATCCTGTTCCTCACCAACTTGCCAGAAGAGACCAATGAGCTCATGCTCTCCATGCTGTTTAACCAGTAAGTATTTTTCCTGCAAGTTTTTCTGCATGACCCATATTTAGAAACGATAAAATAAACCTTTACGGTCCTACCAATGAGGAAATTCACAAGTTACAAAGTTACAGCAGCAACAGGGAAGAAGAGAAACCGAGTCTCTATAGACTGTATATATAAAAAATTAGTGTTGCTTGTACAGCCTTACAGCATCCAGCAGGAGCTAAGGACCTACAGTAACACTTCTTCACACACCTTGGATGAAGCAGTCTGTCACTGACCGAACAGCCCAGTGCTGTCAGAGACTCATGCCTAGGGTGGGAGTCAAGTTCTCTGAGGCTTCACTGGTATTAATGTTAGTTGTACAGCATCACTGTTCATTATAAATTCTCAGATCTGATTGGCCAGAATGCATTTTCTATATCAGCACCTCTGATGGTGCCTGCTGTAATTCAGTTAGGTAATTATAGGTTTTACGTTAATGCATTTTATTGATCGCGATAGCTCAGCGCATTAAGGTTCTGGGTAAGCGATCATATAAGAGCAGTACGTTTTTTTTCACAATGAAGAGAGTTTTAAGACTGAACTGAATTTTTATTATTTTTTTTATTTTTATTTTTTTTGGGGGGAATAATAAATAAATAAAAGTTCAGTCAGTTCAGAGGGGATTTTTTTTTTTCCCCTCTAACAACAAATTTATTGCCGTTTGTTCTGCAAATTTGCTGCTAGTGGTTTAGCTTTTGGTAATTGACAACCATCTTATTTATTCATTACAACCAAACCTGATTCCTGGGGTGACCCTGTGTATACGGTATGAATAAGATAATGTGTCTCGGCCAGTTCACCTACACACCTATCGTCTCTCCTCGTCAGGTTCCCAGGATTCAAAGAGGTGCGTCTTGTTCCAGGCCGCCACGACATCGCCTTTGTGGAGTTTGACAATGAGGTGCAGGCTGGTGCAGCCAGAGAAGCGTTACAGGGCTTCAAGATCACGCAGACTAACGCAATGAAGATCTCGTTTGCCAAGAAATAACCAACCAACCTCCTACATTATGTATGCATTTTCCTGTGGAAATGTATACAAGAGTGTCCTGCACACTACGTCCTTCTAAAGTTATCTTTGAGGGCAAGGTAAAGCTGGTAATGTATGATGGACATGTTTGTTTTCTGCGTGTACAAAATGGACATTATTTTGTATAACATGGTCAGGTGTGGGTTTTTTATTTTATTTTTCTCTCCTGAAGAGGATGAGCCTGGAGATTGTAAGTAGTTTTTTTTTTTTTTTTTTTTTTTTCTTTTTACCCTCTTCTTGACTTTGTTGAAAAGCATTGCACCCAGGGTCTGGTCACCCAGACATTGTACCTGGAGCTTTCTTACTTGAAATAAAAATTAATTTTTTTTAAAACACATGCTTAAAATAGTTTTTTTTTTTTTTTTGTGTGTATTTCTCCCCCCCCCCCCCCCGCCCCCCATTCCAAATAAAATAAGCACATTTTCTGGAAAATAAATTTCTGAAAACACTGCACTTCTCAACAAAGGGTTGTATTTTTGGGGGCTTCATTGTTGACTTTCATGTTAAGGATTTGGCAGATGTGAGTCGTTCACATATTGTTCAGTGGAAGAAAACTAATTTGCAGTCAGATCCTGAGGCTTGCCTCAGAATACACTTGTTACATTTGAGCAAAATGAAAGATTATGGGGGGGGGGGTTTGAAGTCACATTTTAAGTAAAATTCAAGTGAAACAGGTTTTGGTAATTAAATTTAAAACAACTTAAGCTGTACACGAGTGGCTTCACATATGTTAAACTAGTTCAAAAGCATCCAATGTAGAAAACAACTACAGTCTCTTCAGTAAGGTTTTGAAAAGTTATCCGTCTGTTTTCAAGGATTAGGTGTTCCACTTGTTGAATGCTCACGTTCTTGAAGTCATCACAACTCGTACTTTGTCTTAAATGCTCCCTGTATGTGTAAACATATAAGGTAAGTTTGGCATTAAAATAAAGATGGTGATTTAGGAAATACTCTCATCTGTGCTGAATTGAATTTATTCTGACCGTTGTGTAGTGTCAGGTTTTTTTTTTTTTTTTTTTTTTACATCCAGAAACCCTGAGAAATTCATGAGGCTACAGTATGTAATGAACTCCGTGAAACACCAGAAGATTTACATGGAAAAAAAAACAGGAAATTTAAATTATAACCTCTACCAAGAGGTTACATGAGTGGTTATTTTAGAGCTGGATAATGATCCAACACCACACAAAACTTATTCGGCAATTCAAGCTTTTCTCCTGTCTAAGCATCATAAAAGTCTCAGCACTGTTTTATTATTTCTATAGCACTAAAAGCAGGAATGAGAATCATTTCATTATTGTTGAGTGTCTCGAATCCAGACAATTCCACTACTAACTATGAGCTGGGAGCTAAGGATGCAAAAAAAAAAAAAGGCATGTGAAAGTGTTTTGTGAAGCCCTGGGACACAAAATGAGCGGCAATTCTACAAGACAGTGTTATCTGCTTAATAGCAGATCTGCTTAGTAGATTTTTTTTTTTAATAGGGGATCGTAGTTTCCTTAGAATAAATGTCCTCTGATTATTGATTCGTTTTTCTCCCTGCTTTTAGCAGTTAAATTATTAGAATTGACCAAAGAGAACTTTTTTAATACCCAGCAATAATGTTTACATTGATGTTATGGAACGTTCTGTATAGGTTATAGAACCTTGCTAAAAACAATAAGACGTCTCAGCACAGAGTTTGGTCATGGCTTCCAAGCATGTTTAAGTCAGTGTTGTAAAAGCAGACCGTGGTATGATTATGTATTTCTGCATGTGTGTTGACTTGGTGCTTGGTAGTTCAGTGTTGAAACATGTGCAATGATCTACAGTACAGTGAGGATGTCTTTTAAAAAAAGTTCTTACATAAAAAATATATATAAAAACCAATAACGTCGCAAACTTGTGTGATAAACTTTTGCTTAAAATACAATTTGCTCAGTTTTATAATAAAATTAGCTGCTTAGTTTAACTGAACATCCTATAGAACCAGTCCTTTAGAGGGCTTTGTCACACCTTGCCTTACTTTTTTTTTTTTTTTTTCGTTTTTGTTCATAATATGCTGCTTTCTTTTCTGGCCTATAGATATTTTCCTGTATGTTTTTTTTTTCTTTGATGGAATACTAATGTTTTTGGTACTGGCTTAACATCATAAACATGCATAAAATTTTGTAAAAAAAAAAAAAAAAGTGATTAAAACTTTCACATACTGTATCTTTCTTTCACAAATTATCAGAATATGACAGAAAAAATGAACTCTTTTAATGCAAATCAAGATTTTTTGCATTATATGTAACAACAGTTAAGAACGAAAGAAAACCATTGACCGATTCTAACAACTCCTACGCGTGTGTGTTTGTGTGTGTGTGTGTGTGTGCAAGCAAGTGTATCTGGGTGTAGGTGTGGAAGTATGTAAATGAATAAAAACCACTGGAAATCTGTAACTGATGTAATAATAGTAAAGACAACAACAAGAGCAAATATTTTTTTTCTGCTAGGGGAAAAAAAAAGCTTCCTGATGCAAATTATAAACTTATGAACACATGGGATTTATAATGCACGCTCGGTTTTATTGGTTGCCATTTTTAGATGACATGAACCTAACGTGAAAACACATTTGTACAGTGATTTCCAGCATATGTTTTTTGTTTTTGTGTGGGTGTATGTTTTTGCTTTTTTTTTTTTTTTTCCCCCCACCGATTTCAAACCTAATACATCTTCCTGTTTGTTGGTGAAGCTTTAAGAAATCGTTTGGAAACAAATCAGATTGGTGGTGCATCAGTGTTGTCAAAAACGCCACATGAGGATAAGATCAATATCCCTCCACCCGTGCACCCCCTGTCTAGACTAACCACATCATTCTCTCCCTGACCTTTTCACTTTTGGGATTTCCAGGACGATTTGTATAGCATATTTTTGAAAACTTGTTTAGGATTGACATGGCTTATTGCATTAGTCTGGGCTAAAACTCCAACATGGCCACTTCACAGGAAACTCAGCTGTGTCCATGTCTTTGAGGTTATAACAGCGAGTACTCAGTCCTTGTTGCTTGTTCCGTGTCCTTGTCTGCTTTTTTTTGAAGTGCTGGGGTGTCCCAGACCGTCTGCAGCAGAACAGGGTCGTGTGCTGAAAGCTCTTACGATGCCAGCCTTGAAGTGGAACCTCCTCAGAGCAGGAACTCCTTTGGCCTTGTTTTGCTTTTTCCCAAAAAAATAAGTGTGAGGCAGCTTTGTATGAGAGGTAATATAAAGTTTAAGCCTGAAAATGTTTTCAATGTGCCCGAGATGACAAACCTTCATCCTACATTATTATTGTAGTCACAGTCAATCATTAATAACATTATAAATGTACGCACATCACAGGCTTTCTTCTACGGCCTCCTCACACTCCTCTGTTTTGCCTTGAGAAAATGCCGACCTTAACGTCTGGCCCACAACGCAAGTGCGTACACGTCTGTTCCATGATGTTGGCACTGAGCCGGGTGACCCTTCTCCACCAACACTGCCCTCTTTGATTCGCTGGCTCACAACTCGTTTTGTGCCCTTTCATACATGGAATCAGTCTGGGTCATTTCTCAAAAGCTCCATAGAGCAAAGAAAGAACGGTGGTTGTACGGCAGAGCTAAAAAGCCTTGAAGAAATGATCGCCCTTGGACTCGTAGATATTTATTTTTGTCACTTTGTTGTTGTTTGCACAATATCTCATGATTAGAGATTACGTGACTCAAATCTAATCCTGAATATGTTTTCATCAGAGAAAAAACACACGGGTTGTTTTTTTGTTTTTTTTTAGTTTATAAGAAAATCATTATGTTCTTGCATCTTTAACATTAGAAACAATACAATACATAAGTAAGCATAAATACACAATATGGTATAGTAGTTTGTATTGCTATATACTGTATATATAGTGCTGTATATTATATCACCAGCAGATGGCGCCAGTCATAAAGCATGGCTAAATCCCAAATGTTCCACTATCCTCTATATAAAACTACACCATACAGGATATCAAATAATGATCTCCTGGATTTCTACAAAGTAACTGAAAAATGAAATCTCCATGCTTTTCAAGTGATGTGTGCTCCAGCTATTAAATCAGAGCGCCGCCTCCTCCGTGCTGTAAGTGGGAAGAAGGAGTGATTGATATTCAGTCCATGGCCCCGGGGTCAGGGTCACTAGATGCTAATGAGGGCCAAAGCGCTGAAGAGTCCTCTGTTTCTGCTTTGGGAAAAGGCCTGGTTGCCAGGGCTGAAAACACCAGCTATGAGTACATCCCAATGAGAGGAAGAAGGGGCGGAGAACGAGAGGCAATTTGATCTCAATAAAATTGTTTTATTTACAGCATAAAGTAGTGGCATTGTTCAGTAGGCATTATGTGTCTGACTGTTATTAACCGCAGACAGGATGTGCTTAGTAGAGAGGGTTTTTTTTTTTTTTTTTTGGATTGTCTACGATAAATTAAAACGTGGGTGTGTATTTTGTGCGTGCATATTTTTTTATTACTATTATTGTAACAGTGTTGGAGGCAAGGAAAACCTAACAGGATGCGCTGTTACAGGGAAAATTCTCATCGGTCAGTCTGGGGTGAGCAGCTAAACGTAAAGCAGGATTGCTGTTACTACCACAAAGTTCATTATTATCATTCCTCAAAGTGTTTTATTCCTTTTGCACTACAGCAATTTGCCAACAATTACAGTTTGTAATTTGTTAGTGGATGACAGTGGCGGCACGGTGGTGTAGTGGTTAGCACTTTTGCCATGCACCTCAAGGGTCTGGGTTCGAGTCCCGATTCGGGGGTGTGTGTATTTTCTTCCCGTTCTTGGTGGGTTTCCTCAAGACATAGCAGATTAGGCTAACTGTGTGTGTGTGTGTGTGTGTGTGTGAGTGTGTGCCCAGTGATGGATATGCACCCCATCCAGGGTTTACCCTGCGACCCTGTATACAGGAAAAAGCGATATAGACAGTGAGTAAATGAGTAGTGGATGGCATGTGTTAATATTTCTCATTTTATAGTTAATCTTCAAGGACATCCATGAAACGTTAAAGAAAAATCTTTCCTCACCATCTCATTAGAGAAAGCTTCACCGTATTAAGGATTATACGTTTGTTTTTGTTTTGTTTTTGATTTTAAATCTGTTGATTGTTAGCCCCAGATTATGTAGATCGTCCACCACTAAGTCGCTGTGAATGAGCTGTTACTGTAGCATTGGTAACGTATTAGAACAAGCGCATTAATCTAAACCTGTGATTTGGCATGCGGTCGGCACTGCAGTCCTATAATAAGTATTACCTTAAACTAAGTATTTAAAAAAAATACAAAATATGGTTTCACAAGCAAGTGGTACAGAAGATCCCCAGTATTGGTTTCCTCCCAGTTATCTAGTTTCCTCCCAACTACTAAAAACATGCCAGTAGATGTATTGGTGCTTGGTGTGTGTCAGTGTGTATAGCCCCCCCGAGTATATCAACTCTTCAGCTGGCACATGATAGCTGTTTCTCAACAAATTGTGCACTTCTGCAGAATTACTCAGTTAACGGAATGTACACGTAACAGTCTGTATCCTCTTTTAGACGGGCTTTCCCATAATTACAGCCCGAAGAGCCGAGCTGTCAGGTTATTTCTTTGTCTTGTGGCCATGCTCAGACCAGCATGAGGTCCATGATGCTTTAAGCTGATGTAAGCTGGTTAGTGCTTGTCTGGTGCTGAGTAAGTGAGTCGGTGCAGTCATGCTTACTGCTGGTGCATGAAAGAACTTGCTATCCGCTGTTCGTGCTGAGGATCTCCTGGATTATTATGACGCAGCAATACGCTCCTTCCTTAAATGTGAAAACGTGACTTTACAGTTTTCACAAGGGGAACTGAATCAATCTGAATCTGAAGCTGCATGTAAGATTAAAGCAGTTTAAAGAGGGAGCTGATTACGGATCTGTGAAAGAAATCAAAGGACAATTTAGTGTATAGTTAACATCAAAGGTTAAATAAAAAACAAACAAACAAACAATGTCTTTGAAGTTAAAGTGTGGGTGTTAAATACGTGTTGCATTGATTATTAGAGCTGGACAATATTCTTATATGATTTTTAAAAATTATTATTATGACTTTTTGGAGATGTTGTGTATTGTTTATTCTTTTATAAAACAGCATGACGCCCCTGCTAGTCTGAGTAACAAGTAGCTGTTTCATTTCCCCTCTTTTATCCTTGTTAAGGAAGTTATTTCTGTATTCATCACATAATGTCCATTCACTTTATTATGTGGTAAAGTACTATGTTCCTGAAACTTTTTCAGCAAAATGTCTATTGTTTTTTTTTTTTTTTAACTAAGAATATTGTCTTTATAAATTATGTGGTTTAGCTTACAATGTGCTTTCACAAAACAAAACAAAAAGAAAAAAAAAGTGAACATACTGCTCTGAGTGAGGCTGGTTTTAATATAGTCTGTGCTGATAAATTTGTTAATGCTGTGACTAAATGGGGGAAAAACCATCTCAAACATTCCTCGGGATTATGATGAATTTCTTCACTGTAATTGTTGAAAGAAAAAGAAAAGCACATTACATAGCCATCCCTAGAAATAAAGAATTTTTAAATAAACTGGAGACAAATAGTGTTGCCAGATTGGGTAGTTTTGAATGAAAGGATGGTAGAGGGAAAAAACATGGATAGTTTTCATTGTTTCTGGGACACGTTTATAATTAAAATATAATTCATGTGAAACAATTTCAATTAAGTACGACTTAGTACTAAAGCAAAGCAACAACCAAGTGACGGCAAATATTTCACACTTATCTTGTTGCAAACACTATTCACTGCCTGGAACAGCATGAATCAGTAGTTAAAATATACATTTCTATATAAAGTTATAAGGAAGCTGACTATTTTTGTGGATTGTTGTATGAAAACAATACACTTTATGGATCATAACTAGCATTTGATATCAACTGAATTATTTCACAAATAAGGCGCAGAGGTTTTAAATATGACAAAACAAATTCTGTTAATTCTGTAAATATAAAACCCCTCAGTTAGATCCTACAAGTGTTGCCCTGCTCCACCAGGATTGGGGTTTGAATCTTGTTTCTGATTGTGTGCGGAGTTTGAACGCTCACCGCACATTTAGTGAATGTTAAATAAATAAACATTTACTTATACATAAAACTTCACCCTGTCAATGAATACTTTAAGATCATAGAAACATAGAAATATCAATGTATTAGAAATGTCAGAGCTGCTGTAGAAAATTATTTGAACAACCTGTATGAATTCAGCACCATTGTGAGCAGCAGGTGAAGGGCTTCAGCATTTGTCCCCAAAGAGATCACCAATGATCATAGGTGGAATAAAAACCTAATGCAACTTAGCTAACTACAAAGTCACCTTCACCTTTGATAACTGATATTCTGCTAAATGTACAGGGATTGGACTGCTGAGGACTGGGGTAAAGTCATTTTCTCTGATGAATCCCCTTTCCGATTGTTTGGGGCATTTGTAAAAAAAAAAAAAAAAAGGGAAACGAAAAGAAAAGGGCACTGAGCACTACCATCAGTCATGTGTCATACCAACAGCAAAGCATGAAGGAACATCTTGTTATAAGGCAAAAGTGATAATTAAGTGGCTTGGGGAGCAAAACATGTAAATTTGTGGTTTACGGCCAGAAAACTCCTCAGAACTTTGAACTCCGTTGAGAACTTGTGGTGAATCCTGAAGTGGCGAGTGGACAAACAAAAACCCAGAAGTTCTGACAAACTTCAAGAATTGATTATGCAAGAATGTTTAAGGACTGATATCAGTGTTGATTTCCACCCGTGTTTGACTGATAGTACTTAGTTAGCAACTTAGTAACGCATTGTAAGGATCTATCAAATGACGAAACGTAAGCACTTTTGTAGGTCTCTCTGGATCAGCGTGTCTGCCAAATGGCTCAATGTAAATGTATCAGTCAGGATGTGGCCCAGAAACTGTTTGAGAGCAGTCTTGAAATAGAAGGGTCACCACAGCAAATATTGATTCTTTGCATAAACTTGTAATGTAATTGTCAATAAACACCTTTGACAAGCATTTATGAAATGCTTTAAAGTAATTATACTTTAATATACCATAATAACATCACTCACTTCAGGGGCGGATCTAAAAAAATATTCATGGGGTGGCAAGGGGGTGGCATTAAAATTAAGAGGGGTGGCAACACTGAAGCAAGCATCCTTGCATGGATTTTGTGGATTCAAGGAACGCTATTCTTATTCGGTGTATACACTAGAGTGCACATTTTTACATTGTCCTATAAAAATGAAATAAAGGCTGATGTGTGATTGACTTGAACCTGATATCTGGATTAGAATGTCAGATAAATAAAAAAAAAACTATTTTTTCCCCATTTTTAGAACACTAGGACACTAGTGCTGGGGTGGCAAATGGGGTGGCAAGGCTTTTTCTTAGAGTGGCAACTGCCACCCCGTGCCACCCCGGTAGATCCGCCCCTGACTCACTTACAGATCGTCTATACCGCTTTATCCTGTATAAAGGGTCATCTCAGGAGACTTAAAGCACAAGGCAGGGTACAGCCTGCCACTCATTCACACGCATCAGGAACACCAATAACCTAATGTACATGTCTTTGAACTGTGGGAGGAAACCGGAGTACACGGAGGAAACCCACCAAGCACCAGTCAAAAGGGAGAAAATGCAAAGTCTATGCACAGAGATCTGAGGCGGGAATCAAACTATACACTGAGCCACTGTGCAGCACATCTGAAGAAAAAAAGAAAGAATGAAAGAAAGATATAAAAACACAAAGGCAGCAGACATTGTAAAAAAAAAAACTGTGTCATTCTAAAAAATAAAAAAATAAAAAATAAAAAAAATCATCTCCGTCATTAATGTACAGTATGAACTGCTGAGTTAGAAACTCCATCCAAAATCTGGCAACCCCGGGACGCCCAGGCTTCCTCCTTGCCAGTTTCCACAGCACTCTCTCTTTCTGTGTGTCGCACGCGCGCCCGCCCTTCATAACGCGCTCCGCTGCGCTCTCGCGCTCAACTCCACTCGAGCGTTCAGCGGGAGACTAAAGAGGATGAGAGCTGAAGTCAGTGAGCCGGCATCCAAAGCTTCTTAACGGCAGCAGGTGGAAGGAGGGAAGAAGGGAAGGAGGTCGAACTTGTGAGAGTGTCAATGATTGACTGAGTGTGTGTCAGTGTGTGTTGTGTGTGTGTGTGTGTTCCGCGCACAAACCGGGGACCGAGACGCGTCCAGGTGGACCACTCACTTTCTCCTGGTGCTGTACCTGCACTGCGCACTGCTGCTCTGTTAGTGCCGTTATTACTGTTAAAACCAAGTTCAGCGCAATGCCCGGGGTCTTTACAGTCGGCACGGTGTAACTGGGTGTCGAGGACTTGAAGATGACCAGAGACACGGGAGGTCTGATGGAGCGAGGACACCGGAGGACCGCGTTTTTCCTTCTTGCGCTCGCTTTCCAGGCTGTGGTAAGCACTAAGCCCGGCGCTTTACGCGCTATTTTTGGCCGCTTCTTGACCCAGAATGGAGCCTATCTATTTATCTATCTAATCAATTTTTTCCCCTCTAATATTGTGCATGAGAGCATGTTTCCACAGCCACCTGTTGTTCATTGGTTTCTTTGTTGCACTTGTTGCTGATACTGTATGGGCGGTGTTGGATTTTTTTTTTCCTCCCCTGTTCTATGCTATGATTTTATTCTGCTCCAAACAAAGACAGTGCTCCATAAACACTTTCTGTGCAAGAGATGTAGTTATTAATAACAGGCGGTAAAAGAAAAAAGAAAAGAAAAAAAAAAGAACCCTACCCATGGCTGTTTTTTTTTCTTCTTCTTTAATCATTTTGGGTTGGATGAATAGGAATACTACTAATGTACATGTATAGCTTGACCTGGGGTGGGGAGGGGGGAGGTTTCGATCCCCTCCAGTGACTCCATTTTCGTTACCCGACTTCCTGACCATGTGTCACGTAAATATAACACTTTTGAGCCAAAAAAGTCAGACAGTACTCTTAGCTATGGAAAAAAGAAAGCAGTGGCGAATAGAGAACGCTCGACCTGCCTTCCTATTAGTGGGTGTGGAATGACTACTGTAGGTAGGGGGATTGCAGTCGGTGACTTCACATTGAAGCAGATCCTCTCCGTGTAATTTCTTCCACCAGATATACAAGAGTCAGCTGTAATATATAAATACAGTATAAATCCTCAAGCAACTGCCTACTGAGATTTCCGACCATTTCATGCCACCCGGATGCCCTATCCTTGGTGCCGTAATACAACAGAATACGCATTTTAAATCGATACTGGAAATATGAGGAATACATCTTGTGCAATCTGGCTGCATTGTCTCTAAATGTTGTCATGAGTCTCCATAGGGATCTGCTGTGTTGTTAGAATGACCTGACCATACACGCTCCCCCAAAGAGCACGTACTTTCTGAGAAACCTGCCTTTATTGTTGCCGCCAACCCCTCCAGCCCGGCGCTCAAGTCTTCAGGTTTGAGCCTGTGTTCTCCACTGAGGAGGTCAGATCCTGACTGGGACAAACCTTTGAGCTGAAAGGATGTGTGTATGTTCTGGAGCTTACTGCTGAGTGTGCTCATGCCTGGCCCGGTCCTGAGGGCGTGAGAACGCTGCAGTCTTTCCTTGCACTCTTCTGCAGTTTGTTGCTCTGTGGGGCTCTGTGAAGAGCATGGAGCCGCTGCATCAGTTTGCAAAGAACAATGATAATATCTAAGCAATGCGGTTTATTAATGTATTTATTAAAGACAGATAGTAAGCTTTGGATCAGCATTTCATCCAAAAGCGTGACTGCTGATGTGTTTTTTTGTTTTGTGTGTGTTTATGATAGCTGCAGGGATAAATCATGCGAGGATCATTTTAAACATATGTGGCTGAGTTCTCTCTCCCAGGCTCTGCTGTGTAATTTGAGAGCACTGTAAAGAAGATGAAAGAAGTGACCAGTTACTCCAATTACTCATTAGTTCAGATAAAAAAATAAATAAAAAATCAGTTACAGGACATCCATCTTTGAAAAATGCTCCAATGTTTTTCATTCGACATTAAATGTACTGTAGGATAAATGTGACCAATATAGCAACATTTCTATGTATTGAGAAAACAACATTACAGTGGAGAAATACAGTAAAAGACTAACTTAATGAAGAATACGTACAAATTCAAACAAGGATAATGGATTCTGTTTGATTTAGTCTGAATTTAATCATTAGAAAAGTTTGGACTTTCAAGCCCGTTCTTCAATCTTAACCTTAGTTTAAATTCTATTTAATAGATATTAAATTAGTGCAGATTCTTTAACAAAAAAACAATAAATTTTTATACCTTTTCATACAGAAAGAGTTTTGCTAATGTGAGACCATGGTTCATTCAGTGTTGAATTCCTGGCAAATCTGACAGTAGGATGATCTCTAAAATGACTAATTATACAGTGTAACAGAGAGAGACTAATGTGCAAATACATTTGAGATTTGCAGGTAAAGTCTTGAGCCAGCCCTTATTTCTTTATATTAAATGAAATTAAATCATGTAGATTAAATTAAAGAAATGGGAGCAAGCATTTTACTGCAACAGCCTCCAATGTGCCGCACATACTGAACAATGGAAAAATTGGTTGTTTATGTATTTTAACAATTTCAGCAGCAACCTCATTTCCCCTCTCGTCTGTTCCAAGCTCTCAGCATTCGGCATCACCAGTATACTTATCACCGTCCTGATCATCTCTCGTCACCGGCACCTGTTTCGCACTGGTTTGTACCGTACAGTAATTTAGACGTTTTTATGCTTGAAAGATCCATAGGTCACTGAGAGGCTTGAAAGCACATAAACATTGCTCCGAAACTTATCATGTACAGGAATTGGACTGAAAATTCTCCTTCAAAAAGCCCAGAGAGCTGTTTGCCAAGACTGCATTAAAATACAAGGAAATCTGGCTCTTTGTAAGCAAAACATAAAGAAATGAGGGGTGGCTCAAGATTTTTGCCCAGTTCTCTATACATAGTAAACTTACTGACTCCTCCAACAACTGCCTATCTGTTGTGAGTTTTTTTTTACTGTATATGTTTTCTTCTCAGATCTGGGAAATATGTTAAAAGTAACGTTTCCCATATGCTGCAGATGCTGCAGATAAAGATGATTTTGAACTATGATTGGACCTTAAATTAAACGCTGGCATGTTCCTGTAAGGCAAGACACTACAAGTAGAAATGAACTTTGGTCACATCCAACATTTTGCAGCTTTTGGCTAAACTGCTCATGTAACATGTCTTCTCTTAAACTGTAGCACTAAAGAATATGAAAAAAATTTATTAAACTTGTGATGAAATGCATTATTGCTTCATTTGTCTGGAAGACTTTCATCTCCATTCAGTCGTCACGACATGTTCACGTAGAGCTTATTTTCTGATTTTCTTTATAAACCTTATAAAATATACCAACTTGAGTGGAAACTGGAGATTAGGTTTTTAACTGGAATATTGTATTATGTAATGTTTAATTATAGTATGTAATGTTTAATTATGTAGCAATGCATGGTCTTTTCTTGATTAAACAATAAAGAAGTAAAAATACATATTAAATAAAAAATTCACAGTAAAAGAAAAACTTTGCCTTAATTATAATAATTCATATTTTTATTGTTAGATATGAATACAAATTAATCCTTTACATGTTCATACACCCCCTTTGTTTGTATCGACTCGAAAGGTTTAATGTCTCTTCTGTCTTTTGAGTAATAGGCCAGTTGCAGAACAGCATTTTTCTTCTGCTGAGTTTGGAAATCAGTAGTCCGTTAAGAATTGCACAGTATCTTGTCAAATGTAAATGTACATACAAGTGCTTTGTACATTTATATATGACAAATTAACCACATCATCAGTATCTCAAAGCTGTGCAGTTACCCATCAACCTAATGTTAATGCACATTTTTAAATAGCAAACTTTAAGAAAATGTCCATCATCTTGGATCATAGTTTAAAAATGAGCAGGCATTGTCTCAGACAGGACAGTGATGTTCCTTCTTCAGTGTTTGATGTTCCTTGTGATGCATTTCCATGAGACAGAGAGGGAGTGAAAGTGCTGAAACACAGGTATGTAGGGAATGGACCTGGCGGAGGATGGCAGAAGAGGAAGAAAGAGGATGCAGAGTGATGGCCAGTGGTCTATCTCTGCCCGGCGTTTGATGTGTGCAGGTTTTAGGAGCAGGGATTGGACAATATGTCACAGTGGAACAATGGGAAGACAGTGCAGGCATTGAGCAGCTCCACTGGGCCGGGGAGTCACAAAGAGAGACGAGGCACCACCAAGTCTTACTGTCCCACAATACCCCAAATTCCTTGAGAGAGAGAGAGGGTTTCACATGTGGAGTTGTCCTTCTGTGTGTTCTTTTAGTTCAGCATTGCTCAGATGTTTGATTTGCGCTATTTGACCAAAAGTATGTGGACCAGCCATAGGAAGACTTTCCGCTGGATTCCTCTTGGGATTTGTTTGCTCCAGACAGTACAAGAGCAGTAGTGGGGGTCAGGCAGTGATGTAAAAATAAAAAGCCCTGGTACCACACTTAGCAGTTCAGTTCATTCCAAACGCGTTCAGTGGGGTTGAGGTATAGAACACTAGTTCTTCTACTGTGACCTTGGCAAACCATGTCTTTCTAAAAACAACATAGTTGGGCCTTTTAGTTCCAGTGAAGGGTTATTGTAATGCTACAGCATGCACAGATAGTCTATAAATTGGTGTGCTTCCAACTTTGTGAAAACAGTTTGTAGAAGAATCACAGAATAGCATGATATATTCAGTATATAAATTTTGCCTCCCTGCAAGATTCCATATATAACCCATAATCGTGATAGTTTCTTGGTACTTGAAGGCTTGTAATTTTCCAAAGAATGTCCTTTTTTTAAGAGTACATATGAGTTCACCATGCTTTTCCTTCATTGCAAATTATTTTCATCTACTTTATGTATTACTAATTTTTCTATTAGTGTATCCTTATAAATTCTCCTATTATTATCCTAATAAATCTGTACACCAGACTAATAGACTTCAAGCAAGCCCTGAAGACATTGCACGCTGGTTCACTTTTACTTTTTTTTTTTTTTACGAAGCATTTTGACATAGTTTTCTGCATGTAAAGCCCTCACTTTTTTCATGTGTATATTTTGTCAGAGCACAGCTTACAGTATCTAGTACAGCCAGTATCTAAGGCCTCTGTCTCATTGTACACTTCCTGGAGTGAGTTTAGTTATCACATGATGCGTATAGTGTAACTATAACAATGCTCTTCCTGTTCCTCGCCAGGACATAAAGATTGGTTTAACTCTGTTGATGAGGAGTTGTTTTTCTTTGCTGTAGTTTTGGAGCCAGAAAAATAGAGAAGAGGAGTTGCTTGTGTGACTTGACGCACGAGTTCATAGGAAGTCACACTAGGGCATGACATTGTGCACCAACAAATGTTCCAGAATAGTCGAGCTGTTCATATTTTAGTTACATTGTAATGTCAGAGATTTTGCAAACAATTTTCTTCTATTTGTGGTCATTAATATGGTTATATGTACAAACTAAAAATAATATATTTAACTTTCTATCTGATTGGGTGATTATATTTAGGTTACGATGATTATATACCCCCTAGAAAATCGTGCACTCTAATATTTTGTTTGATGGCCTTACGCTTTGATTATGGGTGCAATGTGGTGGCCAATTCATGTGTGTAAACAGGGTCGTGGGAAGCCTGGAGCCTATTCTAGGAGGCTTAGGGCACGAGGCAGGGTAAACCCTGGTTGGGTTGCCAATCCATTGCAGGGCGCACACACATTCATACACTATGGGCAATTTGGGAACAGCAGTTAACCTAATTTGCATGTCTTTGGACTGTGGGAGGAAACCCACCAAGCATGGAGAGACCATGCAAACTCCTCACACACAGACCCCGAGGCGGGACTCGAACCCGGATCCTGAAGGTGCATCGCGACAGTCTCCATCAGGGAAGGAATAAAAATCCATAGATTTATAGATGTGATAACCTGGGCGTTCAGTATGTTCAGGTCGTCAGCTGACTTCATTTTACTGCCACATAACGTTGCTGAGTCTAGACCTGACCAACTGTAGCAACCCCAGATCATAACACTGCCTCAAAAGGCTTGTGCAGTGGACACGATGCATGATGGCGTTATCGCTTCATTGGCTTCCCTGATGCGCACATCACTCTGGAATAGGGTCAATCTGGACTCATTGGACCGTATGGCTTTTTTTTTTTTTCAGTCTTTATGATCCCTAGCAAATTAAAGCCTTAGTCTCACTAACAAGTTATTTCCTTATGCCTGCACAGCTGTTTAGTCCCAATCATGCACAGCAAAATTCCCATTGTTAAATCAACACCCAGTGACCAAATGGTCACAAATGCACTGTGAAAGTGCTAAATCAACACTCTGTGTCTTAAATCAATGCTGGGGATTTTGCTGTGTGCGAGTCTTCGTCACATTACTTACTTTCACTTTTAAACATAGCTGTGATGTGTGCTGCCACAATGTGACTTTGGCAAGCATTCACGAGATCTCTGATCAATGTCAATCATGATAAATTTTCTTTCCAATCATGACAGCATGACAGTTCAGCACTTAATATTAATAATATTTTCTTTGCTTGATGCGGGCCAATATTTTTCTTCTAGGCAGATGCATTACTGCATTGTTAAGTGGTATACAAATAGAAAAAGAGAAAAAAAGTCAGCAGTAAATACTTGTATTTGTGTCCATATTTTCAAGCATGTTTTTTTGGCTATAGCCAAGTTATTAAATTATCGAATATATCGATCCAGACAGGGCTTGCTCATTTTCCTTGCCAAGAATTGTAAAACCTATCAAAAGTTTAAGTGATTTTAATTACCACGTCTTGGTATTTTCAAACCCGTAAGCGATCCCATTATTGAGCAATAAGCCAATCAAAATGTCACAGACGTCTTTCCACAAAACAGGGAGTAGTGAATGGGCTAATTAAAAAAATGTTCATACTTATAAATGATGAACTAATATTATAAGCTTGATAAGACTTGTACATCAGCATCATTAGATAAAACACAGGCTGTAGTGTGAGCATCCAGACATGATACACGGTCATTTTTTTTTTTTTACCACTATGGTCGTTAATCATTACAATTTTACAATCGATAATTATTTTATTTAACCTTCATTATCATTATAGTCTGGTTCCTCCCTTTAAGAGTTTACTGTCTTATGCTTTAATAGGACACTATACATTTCACTGTAATTGTATATTGTGTATTATTATCGCACTGTATACGTGCCAGTGTTTCAGCCATTCAGAGTCTTAAGGGCACTATCATCTAAGTGGCACCTGATCTGACCCTCTGCCTCCCTGTGGAGCTTATTAGTCCAAACTATGTCTGTGTGTGTGTGTTAGAGTGTGTGTGTGTGTGTGTGTGTGTGTGTGTGTGTGTGTGTGTGTGTGTGTGTGTGTGTGTGTGTCCTCACCTCCCCATCACAGAAAATGAGAGATGAAAAGGAAAAAAAAACGTACTGCGCAAAGAATAGAGCCACAGCTAGTTCCCAGCTCAAGCTGAAAAAAGAGAAGAAAGAAGCGATGGAAAGAGAGTGAGCAAAAAAAAAAAAAAAAAAAACAAGAGTGAAAGAATGATAGGAGCCATGTTCCCAATGTCTGCGATCCCTGGGGAGGAGTGGAAAGAAAAGAAAGGAGTGGTATTGATACCAAGAAAGAATAAAAGAAAAAAAGGAACACAGCATAGAAGGGTAGGAAATAGCTGCCACAAGGGAGGATACCGAGAAAGAAGAGAGGCAAAAGAGACCGGTTGTGTGAGGGGGCTAGAATATCCAAAGGCGTGGGGGGGTGGGGGGGGGGGGATTGAGATGGATAAGGTAAGATGATTGTACAGATAGAGACAGGGCTTAGTGACGGGAGGAGGGTTGAGCCTGTCCATTTGGATAGAACGATTCGATTTTTCCGCCTCTCTGCAGCGCGGGAGGACTACCCACGCTTTTTCATCCGCTCTGAGTCTCTGTCCACTTCCTTATCTGTCTGTAAAACAAAGGAAGTGTGTTAGGGACCTTGAGCAGTCTGGATGGAGTAAAGGTTAATTTGTTGAGTATATTTGAATAGTTATATTTTGATTGGTGAAGGGATTCAAGGGAAAATTTCAGAAAATAAGTGTACAACATAATAAGTGTATTGTATAACATGTGTAACATGTTAATCTACAGATGTATTCAAAAGCTTTTGCTTTGTGATCCTGGTCTAGTCTTATAATAAGAATGTAACAATACACAAAAATTTTGGCTGTTGAATTATTTTTTTTTTAAATATGGTACATTTGACTCAAAAGGTAAAAATCACTCACTCACTCATCATCTATACCACTTAATCCTGTATACAGGGTCACGGGGGGCCTGGAGCCTATCCCAGGAGACTTAGGGCACAGGGTGCCAATCCATTGCAGGCCACACACATATACACTCACTACGTGCAATTTTGGAATGCCAATTAACCTAACCTACATGTCATTGGACTGTGGGAGGAAACCGGAGTACCCGGAGGAAACCCACCAAGCACGGGGAGAACATGCAAACTACATGCACACAGAGACGGGAATCGAACCTGGCCGGGAATCAAACCTGGACCCTGGATGTGCAAGGCGACAGTGCTAACCACTACACATACCTTTGCTGCCTCAAAGGATAAAAATGTACAGTAAAATCCGACCAAAAACAGTTGATGTCACATACAGTAGTATTCTAAGTGTAACTGTACAGTTTTGGTCGGATCTACTATAGAATCAGATTCATTTTCTTGGCTGACACAACTGGAACCCGATAAGAATCAGCATCTTGTGCGTTGTGAGATATTTTTCTGCTCAGCGTTCTTGTAAAGAATGGTTATCTAAGTTAACAAAGCCTTTCTGTCACCTCAAAGCAGTCTAGCCATTCCCCTCTGGCCTCTCTGTTCAACAGGACCTTTCTACCTACAGAACTGCTGTGTTAAACTCTACAGTCAGCTGAGAATGAAAATTCCAGGAGATCAGCAGTTTCTGAAAAACTTAATCCATCCTAACACTAAAGCCACGGTCAATATCACCAAGATTACATTTTCCCCCGATTCTGATGCTCAATATTTATATTCATTCAAGTGCATGACCTGTACTGTATGTACTTGATTTACAGTAATGCACTGCACTGCTGCCACATGATTGACAGGTTGGATAATTACATAGACATGTATGTTTATGCTAATATAACTTACTAAATCATAGTTCCTTACAGCAGTAAAATATTACTGACCAATCAGCCATAACATTAAAACCGTTAACATTAATACCATTTAGGATTTTAGGTTCCTTTTGTTCCACAGGGCTAGGTCTGGCTGTTTGGGGCACGGATGTGGGGCATTTTGGGGTGTACTGTGGTGCCTGGCACCAGGATGTCGGTAGCTGTTGAATCCTTTGGGTGCTGTGGGTTGCAGTGTGAAGACTCCATGGATCAGACCTGCTTGTCTGGCACATCCAAGGGTGTTCAATCAGATTGGGATCCCCATAGTTTGAAGACTTGGTCGTTGCCCTTAGGTTGTTTACTTGCTTTGTGGCCCTGGGTGCACTTGGTGTGCTGGTGCCTTTCTATCGTGACCAGCATTGACCTTTTCTGGGAATTTCTGCCGCATTGGCTTTTCTGTGGGATCAGACCAGAACAGGTATGGGTGGGCCTTGGTTGCCCATGACCCTGTCAGCAGAAGTATGATTGGTGATCAGTGTTGTACAGTTCACCTGGCAATGGTGTTAATGTTTAGTGGAACCTCGGATTGCGAGTAATGTGGTTTACGAGTGTTCTGCAATCCGAGCAAAGATTTGTAATACATTTTTAAACCGAGCAAGTATTAGTTTACGAGCGCCGAGTATCATGTATCACGCATGCGACTCTTATTTTGACACCGAGCGTCACTCTTGTGCTGCGGAATTCTTTCTCTCTTATGTGTGTGCGTGCGCGTAATTTGACACCGACACACACACGCAAACACCCTGACACACGCACAGACGCTCTCTCGCCTTTTCACCCCCTCCCCTGCTTCACAAACACAGAAACTCTGCTCTGTCGCGATTCTTTTCAAGGGTAAGGTGCTGGTTCATTTGTTTTGTTTTTGTTTTTTTTACTTTACCGCAGTGATTCCCTTAGTATACTCATGCCAGTGTCAGAGAGAATTCTTATTTTTTCCTGTTAAAACGGTGTTTCCGTTGTGTGTGCGTGTGTTTGTTGGGAAACTTAAAAAGTGATAAACCACGAGGCAAGTGATGGGTCTAATTCCACACACACACACACACACACACACACACACACACACACACACACACGGCGCCTGCGCGCACCAACGGAAACGCTTATCTATCAGGATTTATTTGTACTTTTTTTAAAGGTAAAGTGCAGATTAATTTGTTTTATTTTCATTTTATAGATTGTATTAATTATTTTTATGTATTTAATTTTTGGGGCTGTGGAGTTTTTATTATTTCTTATGGGAAAATGATGATTTGGTTTACGAGTGTTTTGGAACACGAGCCCACTTCCGGAACGAATTATGCTCGTAATCCAAGGTTCCACTGTAGTTGATTTGTTCAAATGTGTCATGAGAAACTCTCAAATTTTATTTAAAAGATGTTTTTACAAGTGCTTGATCATAACTGAGCCATGATTAGAGAAAATGTTCTCTTCACTATTCTGGAATCACCACCACTCATGTTCAGACAGCTGATACGTCTTATTAAGTTATTCACTTTTATCACTCTTTTTTCCCCCCTTTTCTTTCTCATCCAGGCTGTCCATGCGGTGGGTATGTTTGAGCTGCAGATCCGCCAGTGGCAAAACTCGCTTGGCATTCTACACAGTGGTCAGTGCTGTGACCTCCAGGCCAGCAGGGGACAGCGATGTCCTCCGAGTGACCAGTGTGACACCTTCTTCAGGGTCTGTCTGAAGGAATACCAGACTCGTGTGGCACCCACGGGCACTTGTACGTTTGGCACGGGCAGCACGCCGGTCCTGGGCGGGAACTCCCAGGGCATGCATCATCACGGAGCCGAAGCAGGCCGGATCGTCATCCCGTTCAAATACGCCTGGCCGGTCAGTCCTGCTTCGTTATTTAATCATGTTATGAATTATACAGGCCCAAACCATGTGACACATCTTGACATGGGGGGGGGGGGGTGTAAACTCTTTTAGAGATATAGGCATGGGCCTTGGGCTGTGTCAAAGTCAGTATTATGATCGACTGCATTGATGTTAATAAGGCTTCCTTTCACCTGACCTGGCATTTGGTAGGTGTGAAATCGGGATGGCGTTGATAACAGTGTTAATTATGTTCTGCTCTGCTGGTCAGCACTTGAATGATTGCTCAATGTAAGTCTTTTAGTCTTATTACATTCTTTCACATTATCTTCATTGATTAGTCTAGACGGAGTTAAATAAGAGAAGTGGACTAACCAAAGAAGTGTCCAAACCGTTCAGTGTTTAGAGATAACCAAACCAGTTTTGTTCATGAACATATTTTTTTCCTGTCAGAGTGTTTATACACTTAGGGTTAGTGGGTTCATTACAGAGGTGGGTAGTAAAGAGTTACTACATTTACTTGAGTAACTTTTAGAAAAAAAAAAAAGTACTTCTATGAGTAGTTTTACTGCACCATACTGTTTACTTTTACTTGAATATATTTGTGAAGAAGAAATGCTACTCTTACTCCGTTACATTCGGCTACACTCGACTCGTTACTTTTCTAACCATTTATTTGAACTTTACATATTTTTCGACTCTTTAGATATTCTTTGTGTTTGCCAGAGAAATGCAGCCGGTGGATCTACCACATGACTGTGTTTCACCAATCAGATGTAGCAACAATAATCACATGATTTCGTTTGACCAATCAGACTCAATAACAATGGAGTCAGATGACCACACAGAAGGGGGGCGGGGGTGTGTCTTCAGCCGTGGTAGACCGTGAAGCAAACATGTCGCGGTTAGTTTAGCTGTTTTATTTAATGTTGCAATCTTAACATATATAATTAGCAACTAGAGGCTAAAAAATAAATAATTCTCTTACATTTGTTCTACTGCACACAGTTTATGGTTAAGTGAGATTCTTGTACACATGTTCTAATGTTATTTTCTGCTGAGTCATTCGCAGGGCAACTGAATATACAGGAAATAGTCGACACTGTTCAAACATACATATGTTACCTACAGTAGGGATTTATTTCAAAAGCTTTATATCGTGAAAAAAGGGAGATTAGGAAATTTGTGTTTCTTGTTCTTTAATTTGCTATTTTGTAAAGATATTTAGTTTTATTCATTAATTTTATTACATTTATTTAATTCATTTTATTATTTGGAAATGTCGCAATTTGTACATTATTTCATTATTTTGTCTGACTGTTTACATAATAAAAAAAATTTAAAAATCGGACATTATGATGAAACAGTTACTCAGTACTTGAGTATCTTTTGACCGAATACTTTTTTACTCTTACTTGAGTAATATTTTGGATGACGACTTTTTCCTTCTACTTGAGTAATATTATTTTGAAGTACAGCTACTCTTACTTGAGTAAATTTTTTGGCTCCTCTACCCACCTCAGGTTCATTATATCATTAAGATAATTTTAACTGGAATGCAAAAGCTAGCTAAATAAGTTGCCTTGCGGCAGACAAAGCGATTTCTTACAGCGTTAATTAAAATATGTTTTTGTTTTCGTTGCGGTAAAATTCGTGAACAGACAACTGCTTCTTTCCTTCAGAGTAATGACGGAATAAAGACAAGTACCACTGTAGTCCTCGCTGCGATGACAAATGATAACTGTCTAAATTGCAAACATGATAAGAACCCTCTGGTGCAGACATTGACATAAAACTGTCTTTTACCCAAGTGAATATCGACATCTGTTCGCAGGAAAAAAACTCTAATTACATGCTTGTCAATGAAGAGGAAATGATTTTACAGTCTCAGTCTTGATGCATTTCTTTTTTTAACATTTTTTTTTAACCGTTAGGATTCTACAGATGGCGCATGATCAATAATGAGTAAAATGTTTTAATTTATCCTAATTTCATGTAGGATAATCAATCAACAGTAAATAGTGGACTAGCATAAAGAATGACTACACATTATTAGTCATACGTTAAACATACAGTACTGTGTGCGAAATATAAAGTCATAAAGCCAGCCTACTGTACATTTCTTTATATTGAATTGAATGATGTGGATTAAATGAAAGAAATTTGAACAAATGTTTTACTGCAAAGTGCCTGGTTGTTTATGTACAGTAACAACCTCAGCAGCAACCTCGTTCCCCCTCCCGTCTGTTCCAACCACACACCATTCAGCATCACCAGTATACTAATCACCCGGCCTGATCATCATTCATCATCTGCATCTGTTTCGCACTGGTCCATTCATTACATTAGATGGGATTTTATGCTTGAATGATTCATAGGTCAGTGTTTGGCTTAACAAACAAAAACAATCCTCTGAAACTGGAAATGAGAATCCTTCAGGAAGCCTGGAGAACTATACCTCAAGACCTCATTAGAAAATACAAGAAAATACAAGAAAGAAATACAAGAAAATGCTTTTTGAAGAAACGAGGGACGGCTCAAGTACAGTGTGCACACTTTTAAAATTGATAGGAGCCGAAGCAGTTAACGCTGATTAATACTCCCTGTTTTATGCTCTTCCTTCCTCAGCTCTACTTGCTACTCCCATCCTGAACTTTCCTCTCTCTCTCTCTCTCTCTCTCTCTCTCTCTCGCTCAACCTGTGCTGCTTTATTTATTTTCATTATCATTCAACTTTTGGTCATATTAACTGAAATAGCTTTCTTCACAATAAGAACAATGATATCTCATATCTTCTTTTCTTTAGAACTCTCCTCCTCGCCTCATCTAACCGTCTAATACCAGTCCTTCTTTTTTTTCTTTTTTCTCTTAAACCTGTAACCCTGGTCTCTTTGGTTTCTTCTATCCCAATCATTTCCCCCCAAACCAACCCCCCCCCCCTTCTCCCAGACAGATCGACCTTTTCTGTCTTATCACCCATAATGGATCAGACTAATTCCCTTCTAACATTACTCTCACGGGCTATTACTGCTCAATTACAGCGTGGCGGACTGTTTCTCCACTTCTGTACCGCGGGTTTCCATCTGCCCTTTATCTCCCGCTTTATGCCGCACAATAGTGAAAGAAGGAGACGAAGAAAGGAAGAAAGACAGAGAGAGATTTAACGACACAGAGACACAGACGGACGCAAAAGAGGGCGGATAGGAAGCCGCAAGCTCAGTCCATAAAACTTATATAATGTATAAAACAGAATAACAAAGTTGGTTTGAGGTCGGCCTGTTTGTGTTTGCTTGGAATTATTCATGTGAAGTTTCTCAGTGGTGTGGTCAAGGCTTTATGGGGCTTTATTTCTGGCTGGGTGCAATGCCAACTACACACACACACACACACACACACACACACATGCACAAGCACACAGCGTAGTCCTCTGTAGTTTCCCAGAGACTTCCTAAACACTCTAGACTAATCACAGCACCCTTTGCCTCTCCTGGGTCTGTGCTCTCTCTGTTCCCACTGTCTGTCTGTCTGCGTCTGCGTACGATCAGGCCGCCTCAGGCTGTGGAATCCTTTAAAATGACTCGGCGTCCTGTGGGAGACTAATGGCTCGTTGTGCTACGCTCTTCCCAGTCCTGTTTGTTTCTGTGTTAGCACTTTAAACATGTCTATATTTCCATCTGCATTGTTGTATTATTGTTGTCTGCGCAAGTTTTTTTACGACCTTCGCGAGCGAGGTTACACGTCGGAATCGAATAACTGCAAGACAACTCATGTCATGCTCATGCTCTAGCCATGATAATGTTTTTAATAAAAAAAATGTTTTTTTTTAATCCAAAGCTGACTAGAGCTTTGGTGGAGGAGAAGGAAGTGATCTGATGTGGGCCAGCTGTGTGGACAGGGTTATGTGTCTTTGTAAAAAAAAAAAAAAAAAAAAACAAGAAAGGAAAAAGAAAAAAAGGAGCCATTTGTGTTTACACACACACATGCACACACATACACACACACACGGAGACACTCATACATTACAAACTCCCACTTCTGCTAATCGGTTGTTGCTTGTATTGTGCTCACACACGCAAATGTTCTTTGCCTTGCATCATTCAAAAGGACACGGTTTAAGCACAGACACACACAGACATGCACACACTTGTGTTACTGCATCACTGAGAACAAATGTTCACTTAAGGGCATTAATGTGGCCAAAAGAAATGCCTTGTGCTGCCATTTTATTGGTCCTCCTGTTCACATAAATTTCCTTCCCCGGTATTTAAGGGAAAACTTGAAATACAAAAAGTGTATTCTCTCTTCTTCCTGTCTCACTTACGCACACATATTTGTCACTGTCCTGTACATATAAGTTATAATTATGTTACCGTGCATGTTTCTACAATTCTGATAAAGAGTTTTACAGTTTGGCAAAAAAAAAAAAAAAATGTACATAATCATTTAAAGGTCGTATGTAATACATACAAGGGGCCATTCAAGTCAAACCAGGACTTGTGATGAAATATCTCGTAATGTTTTAGAGCTTCATCAATCGGTTTTATTCTTTCAGCTTGCATCTGTCTTTAGGATCTGTACACACGATCTTTGACAGACACCACTTGGACATTACAGGAGCTCATCTGTGTTCAGTCCTGATCTCGATTCAAGCCATTTCCACTTGTTCGGACCATTAAAGGAGTTCCTGGGAGGCCAGCGTTTTTGGCGGGAAGCAGGCAGTCCGATCATGGCTGAAACACATGGGAAAAGTGCATTAGTGTAGCAGAGGATTATATAGAAGAAAAAAGGAAGTTTTCACTCTCATAAATGTGTTCCGTTATTCTGCATGATCAAAAGTCCCAGTTTGACTTGAACGCACCTCGTACTGTATACACATTACATTTTCATCATTTTGTATTTGGTTAACTTTCCATTGCAAAAACGGAAAGACTTTCTTATACATCATTGTGCATGACATTAATCAAAAAACAAACAAAGTCTGTTTATGCTCTTCCTGTTTTTTGTTTAAGGAAGGCTTATGAAGAAATAATGTTGATATTTTTTGTGCTTGATTGACAGTGAGGATGGAAAAAGTTCGGAGATGATGAGACTGAGAAAAACGTGACCGCGGACATGTTGTGTCATGTTTAAATATTAGCCTGCATTCATTTGATCGAAGACATGAATTTTCATCCATAACAAGGTGCAATTTATCTACAGACACGGTTTTAAGAGGAGGAAAAACAATTGGACAGCCCAAAGCAGACCAGTGAGTGGAAGCTCTGTACAGGCTGCCTTTACAATAAAAGCATCTCTGCATGTCTTAAATTTTCTTCACACACACATTTCCCTTCTATTTAATCACCTGCTGATTTCTGTTCTCCCTTATGATACGAATCATACGACGGCTACCACCCAATGAGGGTGAAGGCTAACAGGTGCTTCCTCTGAGGCACGTGAGGCAGGACAACCTCATTTTTTCTCGAACTTCTGCTCATGGAGCATCGAAGGGCAGCATAACATACCCAGAGGAAGTATGTTATGCTGTCCTGTATGTTTGCCATGCATCCGACCCCAGAGAGCCTGGCCAGTTTTGTTCCCTTGATGGGATTCAATCTGCAATCTCTGGACAACCACTCTGGAGACACTCAGATTGGATTTTATGCATAACTATACTGTCCATAACTGTATGATCCCACATCTGTTTTTGATGTGAGTACAAGTAGTTGTTTTATGAAATAAATCCATAGTAACAGAAAAAAAAAATTCCCGTTTGTAAGACAATATGGATGGAATGGCGGCTTAGTGGTTACCACTGTCGCCTTGCATCTCCAGGGTCTGGGTTAGATTCCTGCCTTTGCGTGCATGGAGTTTGCATGTTCTAGGTGCGTTACCTCCTGGTACTCCCGTTTCCTCCCACATTCCAAAGACATGCAGATTATGCTAATTGGCGTTCCCAAATTGCCTGTAGTGTGTGAGTGTATGTATGTGCCATCTGATGTATTGGGTGTACCCCGCATTGTCTCCTGGCATAGGCTCCAAGCCTCCCCACGATCCTGTACAGACAATGAGTGAGTGACAGTGAGTGTACAACAATCCTACACAGAAGAAGCATTTACTCTGGGGGTTTTCAGGTTGTCACATGATCAGGTCTAGAAGGTGAGAAAAAGCAGATGGCTAGCATTGATGGGATGGGCATGTGGGGAGATTGCGATCTGACGGTTCTCATTCATGCCACATGGCCATGTATCAGATATTCCTCTGGTCTAAAACCACATGCAAAAGTGACTCAGGTCGGATTTGAAAATATCTGAATTTTGTGTCTGTATAAAGGTAGAAAAGGCTTCAGTGGAACCTGAACTCATGGTTATTGCTACTTTGCCTGATATCAGAATGCATACAGAACCCAATAACCAATTGTGATTTGTTGATTATTTTAATACTGCCTCATTGTTTAAGGCACTGGATTTCAGTTTGGAAGGTCCCAGGTTAAAATCCTCCAAAACCACCAAGGGGGCACTGTTGGGCCCTTGAGCAAGGCCCTTGACCCTCAACTGCTCAGATGTATAATTAAATAAAAGTCGCTCTGGATGAGAACGTTTGCCAAATGCCATAAATGTGCTGGTTGCGAGGCAGGGCTAACTCAGGGTTTAATGCATTGGACCACTGGTCCCAGGTTCAAGCCCCACCAGCACTAAGTTGCTACTGTTGGGCCCTTAACCCTCAACTGCTCAGATGTATAATGAGGTAAAACGTAAGTCGCTCTGGATAAGGACGTCTGCCAAATGCCTAAATGTAAATATTGTGATAAAATGTGATACTAGATGATATATTGTTACCCCTCTCAGACAACGAATGGTTCCTCATGGGATAAACCCCAAATTAATGTGTGGCTGTAATTACAGTCTCTGATCCATGTTTCAATTAACTTCCCAGAGTTTTTTGTGGACATGATATCTTTCATCCCCATGAGGCATTGGGTGACTGGGTTGCTGTTCCCAGCAGATGATAAATGCAGTCACTTTTATAAATCACACACTCTTAAATAACAACAACAACAAAACAACAACAAAAAAAACGACACCCTTGTACAAAAGTCACACTGTAACAATCTGACACGCCATTTCTTTTATTCTGCATAGTATCGTTGTGTTTGAAGGGTGGTGGTGGTGGCAACTGCGAGTGTGAGAAAAACTCAACCGGAGAAAACCAATCTGGTTCAGTTTCAGGGCAGGGCTGAGCGAAGGACTGAAGCAGGAGAGCAGGAGGGGGTTGGAAGAAAAAGAGAGAGAGAGAGGTTTCTATGAGTAGCCAGTGGAATGAAAGAGCTTCATTATCAGCCCATCTCTGAGCAGTGGTTTGGGGGGGAGGAGAGAGGAAGGGAAGGGGGTCTCCTACTGTCCCAGGTGAGGGGACGAACAGGTGAACACAGTTATTAGGAGGAAAGCTGAGCCTGCTTTCTCTCTCTCTTTCTTTCTCTCTCCTTCTATGTGTTTTATCTTTCACACGCACACTAATCTACTGTTTTGAACAAAGAAGAAAAGATTAAAGGTATAAAAGGTATATGCATGTGTGTGTGTGTGTGTGTGTGTGTGTGTGTGTGTGTGTGTGTGTGTGTGTGTGTGTGTGTGTGTGTGTGTGTGTGTGTGTGAGAGAGAGATAAAGGACGTAATTGAATGTTACATTTGAGTCTGACTGATATAAGACACTCCTTTCTTGGGTTCCACTCTAATAAAGCTGGGTGATATGTATCGTAATGATATGTAAGGAATCAAACACAATGAGGCATGCTATTATAGGAAACTTCTCAACAATGTTGCCAGACGTAATGCAGAGTTAATGTTACTACCCTGGAGATGCTTATTTCCCAATAACAGCACAAAGTCTTTTATTTCTTTTAAACCACAGCAAATTGCCAAGTGTTACAGGTTTTAAAGCTATTAACGAGCAACACGTTATACATGTATCCATGTTCAGTTATAGTTAATGTTGTCAGCTGTTGTAGTATAGAAACATTTGTTCTCTCACAAGCCTTTCTTTTATTTCCTTCTTGAAGGTAATAAGATTGTAATGCAGCTTGTAATGTGCAAAGCACAAAGCTTTCTGCCCTGAAGACTTTCCCATCGTTGCAAACCACTGACACTGAAGACTCCTTTCTTAAAACCGTGACCAGAATCATGATTCTTTGTTGTTATATAACAATATGTTTATTACTACGCTTGGGGCGGTAATGGCTCAGGTGATTGAGGCTGGTCGTGGAGTCAGGGGTTCGAGACACGCCACCACAAGGTTGCCACAAGAGTTTGGGCAAGCCTTAACCCTATGCCCATACCAAACCTCCACCGTTGCCAGTCTCAAAGACCAGAAAAGAAAGAAGGAGGATTAGGCAACCCAGCTCTGAAAAACCCAGCATTGCTCTAGAAATCGTCACACGATGTGCTCAACAATATAGTTAAGCAGCGATGATCGGGCCCAAGCACCCTTGCCATCTCCATCTCGGCACACCCCGCAACCTGTGTGCTTTTTGAGCATGATTCTTTGTTGTCCAAAAAGCCCTGGATGCTGGAGAAAAAAAATCACATCACACTATGATGTCACTCAGTGTTATGTTGCTCAATATGATATCACTCAGGAGGTTATTAAACTTTTGAGCATAAATTTAAGTCGTAGCCATGGCTGAACCGCTTGACATATCAAAAATCCCTTCGCAATTTTGTATCCTCGATGTCTTGAGATCATATTAGGCCGGTTTGGTGGCAATCGTATGAATCCCCTAGGCGGAGTACATGATAACGCTGTGCTTTGATAGGATGATACACTTTTTGAAATGCTGTCGGTAGTCATACATTTCCCTGTTAATACTATAAGAAATAAGTGATTAGACATTAAAAGCTTTTCTGGAGCAATAAATATTAAACAGTACATGTGGCATACTGCATGGTAAAGTGAAAATGTCTTCAAGTAAGTTAAGCCAGCCCAGCCCTACTCTTCACCTGCCTCCTTCTGTCCTATCTCTCTCACTTTATGTGTCTCTCTCTTTCTACCTATTTATATTCTCCCTTTAATCTGTTGTAACAGTGCTCATTAAGGTTTTTTTCATAGAGGATAGATAGCTGTCCCAGAGAGCAGCCGCAGGCCATACTGTGATGACAGACTAGACAAAACCACTCACCCCCAGTGAAGTCATCCCTCTTTATTTCCACTGTTCCAGTGACATTATAGGAGAAGAGGAGGGACAGAAAGTAATGAATGCCCCTGGTAAAAGGCTGGGAAGTGTGAGTGAGTGAGTATGTGCATGCTTGGGTGTGTGTGTGTGTGTGTGTGTGTGTGTGTGTGTGTGTGTGTGTGTGTGTGTGTGTGTGTGTGTTGTGTTTGTGTGTGCATGTGATTTTCATGTGATTTAACTTTTTGCAACTTTGGACTTCAGGTCACTCTCTGGGCTTTGAGGCATTAAAGTGAAAAAGGGTCATGTTGACTTTAATATCCCGAGGGCATGAGGGGTCAGTGAGTGACCTGAGCATTGAGGTGACGCCAATATCCGCACTGACCACCACCGTCGCATTTTTGTCTCTTTTCTCCATCTGTCTCTGTTTCTCCCCCTCTCTGTCTCTTTCCCTTCCTCACCTTCTGTTTTGCTTCCCTGTCCGTCTGTCTGTCTCTTCCTCTCTTTTCTTCTCTTTAACTGTCTCGACCATCTGTCTTAATCAGTCACTTTCTCTATCTGTCTATAATATTTATCTGTCCGTCTCTTTCTCTCTCTTTCCCTCTTCCCGTATTTCTCTCTGTCTCTCATTTTCCCTTTACCATCCTTTCTCTCTCTCTCTCTCTCTCTCTCTCTCTCTCTCTCTCTCTCTCTCTGTCTCCCGTTTTTTTCCCTCTCCCACTCTCTCTGATCATCATTCTCAATTACCTTTAGGACATTATTCTCCATTACCTATTGCGGTGAGTCAGGCCCTGCCCAAAGCAGCTCAAATTCCTTATTCACTCTCAGCGCTCGCAGATAAGGAGGTGGAGGTGTGTGTTCATTTTCAAATGATCATGTCATGCTTCATTCTGTGCTGTGTCTATTATTAACAGGGCTCAGATTCAGAATAAATACAAGGTTTTGCTCGGTGCTGTGATGAGCTCCACATGTGGGACTTTCCGTGTATAATGTTTGACACCGTGTCTTTCTGTCCCAGAGGACTAATGGGCGGCGGGTTCTCACCACTAGCACCTTCTTTCATGCCTTTGGCTGTGCCGCTCATCGTATTGACTAACATTTCTGTGTCCTTTCTACTTCTGTAACCCTGCCTTTCTCCATGGTGTACAGTAAGGTGGTGCAACTTACAGAACAAGCACAGGTGTGGTCACTGCTGAGTGTATTTAAATATACACCTGGAATAAACACATTGTTGTATCTGAGTATATATCATGAGATATCAACGTTATCCTCAGCATTTAACCATGCCAAGCTCAGCTTCTCACGATTACACCATTTTGCACAGGCAGAATGGGTAGACTGATGCCTCCCTTCTTATTATAAGCCACCACGTGCTGAGGATTGTCACCAAGCACTCGTGAAATGGCTTTTTCTGAGTGTTCAGATTAGTGCGAGGAAATTAAGTTTACTCAAATCTACTTACCTCCCGTCCCCATCTGCCCAACGCCTACTTTATCTCTCTCGGCTCTCGTGACACTGACACTAATTTTCGCTCAATACCTCCAGCGGTCACAGGTCAAGAACTTTGACCTGCCCGCCTCCTTTCGTCTCTCTAATGGGTTCAGGTTTGTCATATCAGAACCAGACACCTTATTGGAAGATTTAATGTAATGAAATCAGTGTGATAGAGAAATTTCTCTAAAATATAGTCTTGTATAGTATAGTGTAGTATTGTGCATTTAGTATTTGACATTATGTATTAGATAAAGGTTCAGGATTATATGTGACATATGAATGTGTTCGATGTTCTGTGAAGGTTATGTGTGTGCGTTGTAAATTGATGCCCGATCTATTGTGTCGTATTGTGCAAAGTTCTGCCCTCAGTTACCTGGGCATTCCTGCTGCCTGGGAACCAAAGCTACTCACTTACCATAAGGGGGAAAAAATCTCTCCCTTTTCATTCCATGTCTCCCACGCACACACACACATGGCTACACACACAAACCGCATACCTGTGCAGTCACGCATAAAGTGGGCTCATGACTACTCACTCTGTCTTTATAGCGCTACTGATCTTTTCTTTATTTCTCTCGTTCTTGCTTTCATGTACGTTTTTACTTTGTTTAAATATCTATCATGAATGTTACCTGATTAATGAATGGCAGCTAATTTAACCGAACGAGATGACGTGCAATGATTATAACTAAACTCAGTGCATGTTTGCACACCTGGAGTGCCATTTAGCCTTATATATATATATATATGTAGAAATTTTTTTTTTTACTTTTTTTATTCTCTTTTATCAAATTTTTTATTTTTTAAATGTTGACATTCAAACCTGGACTTGAATCTTAAATGACGGCATAAAACCAGAAGAATTCAAGCAGAGTACGGTGATGAGACTCTTAGCTGCAGTAAAACATTTGAATGATGCAAGCGTTTTACAGAAGGCCGCACGTCCGTGAATGACGATCCCGGCCGAAGAGGCTTATTTCTGAACATTCAGCACATGTAACGGCTGATCCTTGAAAACTAGAACTAGAGAAAACTAAAAAAAAAAATTTCTAGTTGTTTTTACTCACATAACTGCGTCCTCTTATTCTGCACAATCAAAAATCGAAATCCCGGTTTGACTTGAACGGCCTTCGTACTAACACTGTTGGATGTAATTAACAAATACACAAGATATGGTTTTCCAGTAACCATGGCGATGATATTATCGCATTAAAGATAATTCTTACAAGTTGTATAACATCTTTTTTTTTTCTCAACTCACTTTCAAACTATAATTTAGATAAGAGTGCTCTACTTTCAAAGGGACCCTGGCAGCCAATACACTCTGACTGGCCAAAAAAAAAAACCTGTTGGTGGCCCGTCCGTGTGGGAAAATGCTTCCTCATGCTCCCAGAACCACTCTGTCACACATTAGTGACCTGCAATGTGCCTTTGTTATCAGGTAAGAAAAACTCCATAGATGTGATAAGCTGCTCATTCAGTACGGTACATTCAGGTCATCAGTTGACTTTATTTTATTGCCACATAACGTTGCTGAGCCTAGAATGCACTTGCTTTCAGTATTAAACATAGCTATGGTCATTTCTTTTCTGCATTGCATCTATGGTGCATGGTCATTTTCTTCTTCTCACCCACATTTCTTTCATGAAGTTGCCAGCAGGAAGTGTGCAAAATATCATTGAAAGAGTGACTAAGACAATGCATGTTTCTTGTTCCCATGATCTGCAAGAGATTCAGACATTGCAACTTCCTGTTGATTCATAAGCTACGTAAAATATTTCTTAGTAGTGAATGAGTTCCTGTGACCGAGATGAAGACAACACTAAGATGTCTTGTGTCACCTATAATGAGTGACTCATGGAACAGCTTATGGTGACTTATGGAAAAGTATTGCACTGACTACTGTATATTTAAACTGGTAGCTCTAGGGGACTGGAAAAAGTCTTGTAGGTTTTTTTTTTTTTTTAAAGTAAATATTATTTCAGTAAAAACATGCACAGAAATTGTTATCAGCTGTTTGTCATGTCGTTTACGTTTACATCTGCTGAATATTTTCAGTGAATATTAAAAATAGAGCTCAAGTAACCTTATTTGAATCCAGTGGTTATCCCTTGATCCAAAAAGCTCATTGTGTTACGGTGATAAAAAGTTTTTATGGCCGGAATGCGTACGTGAAAAACGCATTTTATAGATTAGTAAAGAATTGTTACTTTTTTTTCCCCCTATAATATAATTGTTATTGTGTGATTCAGTAATAAGGTTTGTAGATTTAATGCATTGCTTGGCCAATATATTGCCTTGGTATATTTTTTTAAACAGTCTAACTAAATTTTGGGCTGCATCAAGCAAAGAAAACAACTAAGGAGATTTGAAATTACTGAGACTGTCAACTTTGTTGAAGACATGTAGTGAGGGGGAAAAAGTGTAAATGGATATCACTTAAACACTTGGTGAAGTTGCAGGGTAAAAAAAAATCATCAGGAAAAACCAAAGCCGTGTTTAATAGTGAAAATAAGAGCATCACCATCCGCACACAATGTGATGAGGACTCACAGGATTGAGACTAAACAGCTGTGTGTCAATAAGAAAACCACATGTTAGTGAGACTCATCAGGAAGAAAACGATTCAATTTGTTAGATTGTACTTTGGAACATTGGGAAAAGGTCATGTGGTCTGATGAGTTCAGACTGACCCTGAATCATCAATGGAGTTTTTCTTCCCTGATGGCACAAGGATATTCATTTCCACACAAGAACTTCTTCTTCGTCGTCGTCTTTCGGCTGTTCCCTTTCAGGGGTCCCCACAGCGAATCATCTGCCTCCATCCCACCCCATCCTCTGCATCTTTTTCTCTCACCCCAACTAACTTCATGTCCTCTCTCACTACATCCATAAATCTTCCTGCCTGGCAGCTCCAACCTCAGCATCCTTCTACCAATATGCTCAGAATCTCTCCTCTGAACATGTCCAAACCACCTCAATCTGACTTTATCTCCAAAACATCTAACATGGGTCGTCCCTCTGATGGACTCATTCTTGTACCTATCCATCCTTGTTACTCCTAAAGAGAACCTCAGCAGCTTCATCTCCGCTACCTCCAGCTCGGCCTCCTGTCTTTTCTTCAGTGCCACCGTCTCTAAGCCGTAGAGCATCGCTGGTCTCGCCACTGTCACACAAGAACTGTGTGCTGTACTCACAGCTAAATTAGATTTTTTTTTGGACAGGCAGTGTATTACTGTATAAATAGTCAAGTGGGGTGATGAACCAATTCACCTCACTTAAGTGTATGATAATAAATCACAAGCAAAATTGTTATCATTTAAGCTATTTGTGTAACATCCATGCCCAGTTGTACTGGCACACACACATGCACACAAACACACGAACTCGCCCACATTTCCATCTCCTGCTCTTGAAATACACAGCAGGAGGCGGAGGAAGTTAATTCCCTTTAAGATTTGTTCTTATGTTTAGTGAAGATAAGCTAATAACCTCGGGACATGCAGCGACAGGGGACACACTGCTTTAATGATCCCATCTGTGTGCAAATTGGATTGGAATAGAAGTTTCTATAATAAGGAAGAGAAAAGGGAAAAGAGTGCTGGTGCGGGTGCGGGTGCGGGTGCGAGCATCCCCCCCTCATCACCTTTAGGTAATGAGGACAGGAAGTAAGGTTATTATAGAGCGTGGATGTGTGGTCATGTGGATGTGACACTTCGCATTTCTTTGTGAAAATCCAAGCAAAATATGAAAACCCGTGTCACGTGCTGTTCTTTGCATATTTCACTTTGCACAAAAAATAAAGATGCTATTGTGTATTTGCATTGGTAAGAAGACTCCAGGCCACATGGTGTGCTAAAAGCTTTGCTAATTTTGTTGTTCACTTGATTGTTCTGTCATCCTGTCTTGTTTCCTTTTGTATTCCGCCGGTTTCTACGCTCACCGTGTTCGCAGCATGCATGTGCTCGGGGCACTGAGTGAACTGTCTGTCACGCTCACCTTCTCTCGCTCTGATTATATGTAATGGTTGTTCTGCGTCCCACCTCCTCCTCCTCCTCCTTCTCACTTTACATCCTCACTTTTTTTTTCAGCACACGCTCCTGTTTTTCTCCACATCGATTGCTATTTTTCGATTTTTCAAGTGTTAAATATGGGTTGGATGATCTTTACAGAACCAAGCAATCAGTAGCTGTGAGTTAACTGTCACCACAGAGCTGTTTTTACTGAACGCCTCTATGGTCCTCTTGGTTTGATTGGACTCTGCGGTGACTAATGAGCATGCCAGAAAGGTGGAGAGTTTATAATAGCCTACTGTTTTTTTTTAAACTAAGAGGCATGAGCAGATACGTGTCTAGTAGAGGTGTAAATGAATGCCACTTTCATTATCCTGATGATAATTGGAGTAATAAATACAGACAGAAAGTAGCCCTGACGATTGACAAACCGAAGTGTGAACCCTGTGTGTGTATATATATTATAAGAATTTAATCTTCTTATAAGAAGGCGAGTCCTTAAGGCGAAATTTCATATTTCAAAACACATTTTCCCATAGGAAATAATGTAAATGCAGATTATCTGTTCCAGCCACCCAAAATATGACCAATTTCCAACACTATAATATAATATTCAAAATATAATATAATATTTGCATATGAAAACAATTGAAACATTTAGAAAAAATATGTAAATCAAGTAAAATATGAAATAAATAGACATTAAACCCCAACCTTAATTTTTTGATTCCTTCTGGCACCTGCTGCTTTAAAAACAACAACTGGGTAACAGGTTGCCACCCAAAAATATCACCAATATTACCAATTTCCAACAGGATAATCACATCGGTGCTGTTTACCAGTACCATTTGTGCAATTTCTTTCTTTCGCATTTCCATTCCAAGTGCAATATCTGTACTGTATATTATTATTTTTAGTGCAATATGCAACTTACTGTAACTTAATATGTGCTATATTTAATTCGATTCTCTATTATTTATTTAAATTTAAATTTTTAATTTCTTACATTTTTATTATTGTTATTGTTTTTTTTTTTTGTGTCTAATCTATTACTCCTTTACTTTCTTCCCGGTAAATTAATCAAAGCAACTGTAACCAAGACAAAACATTTTCTCTCTGGGATTAATAAAATTCTTTGAATCTTGAATATAAAAAAACATCAACATTTAGAAAAGACATGTAAATTAAGTAAAATATGTAGAAAATAATAACAAATAGACATTAAATAATAACGTAATAGACATTAAACCCCACTTAACATTAATTTATATGATTCCTCTTGGAATTGGCTGCTTTAAAAAACGAAAACTGGGTAACTTCCATTAATTGTTAAATAGAGTACTTTTTTTTAGCTTTAATGTAATAATAATAATAATAATAATAATAATAATAATCTCTCTTTATTTATTTATATAATTTATATAATTTATAAGAATTAATGACTTGACGGCCGCAGAGTATTTTGCAATATTGTGTAAATTTGTTTTGCATGTCAGCCTAATCTGTGTGTTGCTTTTGAACGACAAAACCTTTGTCGATGAATGCGTTTTAACTTTAACTTGTAATAAGCATGTAAATGGAAACTTTACAACTAAATATAACCTCCTTCTCGAGGTGCCCGTTTACCTCCACGCACCCATCCAAAAGCAAACACACAAATACATCAACAGCATCTTAAATACACACACACACACACACACACACTGTGCGCCTTTCTCGCCATCCAGACGGGGTGTTTTCCTGCGGAAAACGAGGGGCCCTGTCGCAGAGCCACACGGAGCTCTCCTGTTGTTTTTAGAGTCCTGAAATCGCATAACTTTGTCAGACCAATTAACTCAGGAAGAATTTGACTTTCGGTGAGAGATGGTGGCCGGGACGGGAGGGGGGTGGCGGGGTGGCGGGGTGTTACAAGATGAAAGCGTAGAGAGAGAGAGAGAGAGAGGGAGTGAGAACGAGAGAGGGTGGGAGAGACCTTCGGTAATCATGGCCTGAAAGAAAGAAAACAAAAGCGCGAGAAAATAAAAGAATGGTGATAATTCAGGGCTGGAGATGAGATGCCGGGGGTCAGGGTTGAGCAAAGGTCACACGTGTTTCATATTTCACACGGTAGCGCAGGACTATTGTTAGAGAGATCCGTGTGTGATTTCACATGGGTGTGTAAGTGGAATATGGAATGAGGCTTTTTTTTTTTCTTTTTTTTTTTCAATTTAAGTGCTAAAATAATTGAATCTCCTATTCGTATTTTTCCCCCCTGGCTCTCATCACACACTTGATGTCTGTTACCTCGTTGTGATGCCCCCGTGTACAGCCATAATGATTAGGTGGAATGCCACCGCTGCTATGGCAACATCTTCTCTGCCAGGTATGTGTGTGTATGTGTGTGTGTGTGAGACAGAAAGGGAAACTGTAATTATTACGGTGCTGATTAAATTGCGGGTGCATGTGCACACATGCTGGTAATGACCATATTGATGTTTCGGTTAGACGGAAAGCGTTTTCCGCAATCTTTGATGCGAGCGACGCCGGCGATAATCGCACATCTGTTGCTTTAATGGACTCTACGTGCCATGAGTGCGTATGGTCTATCTGGATATGGGATTGGGACATGACGAAGGGGGAGTGTGGCATGTGGCAAAAGTGAAACGGGTTTGTGTGCAAAGCTGGCCAGTCAGAGCGAGAGAGAGAGAGAGGGAGAGAGAGAGAGGGACGCGGGAAGGCAGCGTAAAACATGTGTATGCAGCATAGCGTGACAAATGTGCTTGTGTGTGTGTGCAACTCTGTGGCTGTGCTCATGGGAGAGAGAAAGAAAAGGGGGTAACAAGTGAAATGCAGTGTCAGAGAGTGTATGCAAGGGAAAGGCAGCAAAAAAAAAAAAAAAAGAGCTAGAGAGAGAAAGATGGGGAAATTCCTGTCTATGGGCGAGGAGTTCTTCCTGTTGGAACGAGATGTTTGTACAGCCCAGCTTAGCCGGGATATCCTCCTCCCAATACCCCTGCCAGGCAGAGACAGAGAGAGACATCACTCAAATAAGAACAAGCCTAAGTCAGACAACCAAGCAATTACCACGAATTATTGAAATTCCTCGAGTCTGAGGTTGAATCTGGAGTTTGGACGGATTCACACCAAGGATGTAAAAAAAAAAAAAACATGATTTGAAACTGAAAAATTGGCTGTATCGGGTTGAATCAAAAAGGAGAACTGCTGATAATAGATTATGCCATTGAATAGTGATGCACACCACCTAGTTTTCATGTTAGAGATAAAGCGAGAAAAAGAGAGAGAGAGAGTATTAAAGGGATAGTTTGAATTGTTTCAAGTCAAACTATTCCTTTAATACTTTAAATGCTGTCTCTCTCTCTCGCTCTCTTTCTTTCTTGCTCCTTCTCTGGCATGCAAACTAGGAGGTGTGCATCACTATTCAGTGGTATAATCATTTGTTAAAGGCATAGTGATGCACAAAGCTCACCATCCAGTTTGCATGTAAGCAATAGAGATAGAGAGAGCATTTTAAGTAATAAAGGCATAATTTAACTTAAGAAATAAGTTTTTGAAATAATCTTTTGTTTTATTATTTTTTTTTTTTCCCCGATTTTCTCCCTAATTTAGACGTGTCCGATTCCTCCCCATCACTAGGGGGCTGCCACATTAAGGCTACTACTACCACTCGGTCGGGAGGGCCGAAGACTATCACGTGTTTCCTCTGAACCACGTGACGTCACTGACCGCATCTTTTCGAACTGCTCGCTCACGCACCGTTGGGGGACGGAGTAACACACTCGGAGGACGGCGCTATCCGCTCCTTCCGCTTGCGTGAGCTCACAGACGCCCTTGATTGGCTGTAGAGCCGTGATTAATGTGGGAGCACTAAGTACCTCTCATCCCTCCCCTCTGAGAGAGCTCTGCCAATCAGCTCTCTCTAGACCTTCGGCTGCGAGAGGTTACAGCATCACCCGGGTATCGAACTGGCCATCTCCGGATGATAGGGCGAGCGCTTTACCACTGCGCCACTCGTGAAGCCGTGAAGTTTTGTCACATAGAATATGAGTACATGTACTGTGTGTAATCAGGAACGTGATTACATCACAACCCTCGTTCCACGCGAAAGTGCATTCCAGTGTTCAGCTGAGACTCAGTGTTCAAACTTCAGATTCAAAAAAACCTCAGCAGGAAATGTTGACAAAAGCACTCAGCTGTTGTATATGCAATCAAACAGACTAGCAGCACCCCACACACACTCGCAACGGCAGCAGTCATGGTGGACTGTTAATCAGAGATTAGCCTGCAGCTACACATTCGAGCGGTGATGCTAGCATTAGCACGTTCTCTCAGTGCTCTCTATCTTTCCACATCTTGCGGGTCAAAGTCAGCAACCGAATCAATCAGTATTTTTGCAAGCATGTGTGTCCCGACAGGGCAACAGAAAATGCTGGTATACAGACACATGGCGGCTATGCTGAAACCCAGATACACAATACTGAGTCAGCAGGATGTTATTGATGCGAGGAACCTGGTGTTGTACAACGGAAAAAGAAAAAAAAAAAAAAACGAGACAAAATCAAAAAGAATACATCAAATGAGGCTGAACCAAATTGTGGAAGAACCTCATTCAAACCATATCAGTGCCAAACCTACCTGTAATCATCTCTGAGTTGAATTTCATTGCAATGTAATTTGTTTAACAGTTTCCTTTTTTTTATATTGTGAAACACATAACTATTGAGATCCATACCATGTCATCTAAAAAAAAAGGGAAGAGGTAGAGTCATTATAGTCCTTAATGTAACCAGGATACAATTTTGCTGAGGTCCAAGTTTTAGAAACCGTATTACATTTACAAGACAGCTCACGATGTTGATTTATGAATTATGTGGGGCGTTCGAGTCAAATAGGACTTTTGATTATGCAGAATAACAGCACAGAGTTATGAAAGTAAAAATTCTATTTATTTCTCTATATAATCCCCTGCTACACTAATGCACTCATCCTAGTGTTCCACTAGTGCTCGGATACCATCGAGATTTACTGAAAGTTTTCTCAGTATGCTGACCGGCCTGCTTTATGTCTGCAACGCCGGCCTCCCAGGAACTCCTTTACTGGTCCAAACACGTGGAAATGGCTTGGAGTGAGGTCAGGACCGCGCAGGCGATGTGGCAGCTGAGGTCCTGTAATGTGCAAATGGTGTTGGTGAATGATTGTGTTCGAGTTGATATTTAAGGATCGTTCCACTCGCTGGATGTTCAGGGGATCGACCGCAGTGGCTTCCATGCCTACGATCGTCATTCAAGAACATACAGCCTTCTTTGAAACGTTTGTACCATTCAAATGCAAATTTCGACAACTGATTTGGCTCGCATAAAAGAAATGAAAATTTAGGTGAGCATTTTAGATAAACACATTCAGAGTTCGCGAAAGTTCACGAAATTCTCTCACATACACAAAATCTATAAAATAGCTACAGTAGATTAGAGATGAGCCTATACAGTGTACAGTATGTAACGCACTCCTCAAAAAGGGAAGTAAAATCAGATAGAGCATTTCTTTAAAGGGTGATGTCATTTACAGTTTTCATGTCTGTAGTCTACATGTCATGTTTTGCTTCCATATCCACTTCGGTTACTATAGTAACCGTGCTTAACCCAAAGAACTATTATTGTTCTACATATTCGATTTTGTAAAATGTCTCAAGAGGAAAAAAAAAAAAAAAACGGTGAGATGTTTGTTTGTGCTACAGCTATGGAGACTGAAAGAGCCCCCCCCCCCCTTTACCTGTTTTAATTCTGTTTTCACCCACATCGTTCTGCTTATCACAAGTTTCTGCGGTCAAGAAGTGGGATGCGCTGACTGACTAAAAGGAAAATGCATGAAATCTGAGTCGACAAGTCAAACATTGTGGCACACCCAGAAATTTGATATAAGAATGATTTTTGGGGGGTTTTGTTCATTTTTAACAGTTTAAAAAATATTTATTTATTATTTAGATGAAATTTATTGAGATATCCTTGAATGCAGCATTTCCCTCTATAGCCACACACACACACACACACACACCCATTAAAATGCTGGCCTTATTTTCTCTCCTCCTCACCCTCAGATCGATTTTTCTGTGAATTTGCAATCAGCCCACAATGTACATTAAAAGCAAAACCAATTGAGCTCATTACAATCGTCATGTTAATACACGAATCTAATTCTAGCAGCAAACTGGGATTGAGCACTTGTAGTGTAAGCTTAGCTTTAGATTCACAGTGCTGCAAACTGCAATAAATGTCACATAGAGTCGAGCTGGACACGAGGCAGCACTGTGTGAGTGTGTAATCACGGCGAGGAACAGAGAAAGCGGAAATCCGAAAAGACCGTCTCCCTCAACAAACACAGTCATGGCAAGAAGAACGGTCCTGTTCGTCTAATGAAAACTTAATGAGGTGGCAGGCCGAGAACTGGGAAACGTGTTTGTGGGATACATGACTGCTTTAATATGCCTTCGATTTTTTATTTGATTTTTTTTTTTTTTTTAAGCCAAGATACCCGACTGGATGCAGGAGGGTGAACTCAACATGCATCCAACGATCCTCAGGCTGCTTTTAAAAACACACTCGTGCTAGTTAATGTACGCGTGTCCTCTAGCTACCAATTACTGAACAGAATGAATATACCGCAGGTGCACATGAGGCTATGAGCTGTGTAAGGAATAAAACATGATGCAGCGTTCTGTTATAGGAAAAGAATCGATCCACGGGTGGCGTGATGCAGCCGGCCCACGAAGTAGAGCGATTTATACTTCCAACCTGTTGTGCTTTATTCCTCTTATACCACAGCTGTTTTCCAAAAATCATATTCGTAAGTACATTCAGTTGTACGTTGGCATAAGAGAATAAGAAATAATGCAAATGCAGATTATTTGTTCAAAAAAACATTACCAATATTATCAATTTCCATCACTATAATCATATTTTTGTATATAAAAACAATCAAAATATTTAGAAAAGACATGCAAATGAAGTGAAATATGAAATAAATAGACACTTAATTTATGATTCCTCTTGGCACCGCCTGCTATAAAAACCAAACTGTAACTGGCTCAGTTTTCTTCTTGCTACCATCCCTGCTAACATTCTAGGGACCCATAGTGCTATGTCTTTACTAAAGAAACCAAAAAAGAAAAATACGCAGACGTACGCACAGCTTCGGCTCGGTCCGTTCGCTCATATGCCGAAAGGTCCAAGGTATACGCCAAGGTACCACTATATCGTGTTTCTTTCCGCACTTTTATTTCTCCATTTAACATTACAGAGAGCCTGTGAGAGTAGAAGTTTCTGTTCATGGCGCTCATATCATAATAGCTATAAATAGATGGATGCTACTCAGAGGTCATTTCAAGACTAAAGCCGATGCATTCGACTGCCATAACGTGCAAGCCTTTGTGCAAGCAGCAGCATCCCGGACGCCGTGGAGGTGAGCGTTTTAACTCACGCATCCAGCATGCACTTTAATCTGATGCTAAAGGTGTAACGCAGCATTTATCACCTCTGCTGATAGATAACGATCCGGCGTATGTACGCATATGCACACACATTCACACACACACTCTTAGGGACATTAAGGCACCACATAGACCAGTGCTTTGTCATCACCGCTGATATCATTGTCCGAAAAAGTTTAAAAAAAAAAAAAAAAAAAGTCAAGGCCTTGTCTCTGGGATCTTATCTGTGCTACTGTGTTTTTTTTAGCATTGCTGTTGTTTACAGTGTGATCTTCCTGCAGCTCTAAATGTTTGCCCGTCTTCTTAATTTGGCTGCGTATTTTGTGTGTGTGTGTGTGTGTGAGAAAGATTAGGACACTGGGGCACAGACATGCAGTCAGACAGGAATACGTCACAGAAGCCTTCCTGATCCCTGTGGGAAAGAACTCAGGCCGGAGTATACTGGATTAACCCTGTTAGACACACACACACAGAGAGAGAGAGAGAGAGAGAGAGAGAGAGATACAGTATACATTCACACATGAATCCAGTTTTCTCTAACGAGTCCAACACGAATGCTCAGCACATTCTTTGTCCCTGGTTTTATTTGCAGTGAGGACATGTTGAGCTTCTCTAGGCTGTGCGCCGAAACTGACCTGACACTAGTCTGCCTTTAATCATCCCACCTGCATTCGAGAACAGCGTGTAATGCTGCGTATTAATAGACTGTCTGCTAACCAGCGCTAACTACATGAATGATAACCAGAATGTGCTTTAAAGTAATATTCAAGTGTTTCTGACCTTAAACGGTATCCTCTCCATCTGTTGTCCATGTGTGACAATTACACGCTTCTCTTCAGTTAAAAAATGTCATTTACATCTATAATCTAAGTCCAGATCATTAGATTTCAAATTCTGTGATGAATCATTAAAATGTATGACTGTACAGGATGTCCCATAGGATATAGATATAATCTGTACCGCTTATCCTGTGTAACGTGACAGAGAGCAGAGCCTAGAGCCTCTTACATGGCGCTTACGGGCAAAGCGGCACTGCCAGTGCATGTCTTTATAGTGTAGGAGGAAACCGGAGTATGCAGAGGAAAACCCACTAAGCACAGGGAGAACATGCACACAGACCAGGAGCGAGAGTGCCACTGTGCCGTAAGATAAAACTCAATGTTAAAACAAGAGCTATGATTTACAGAACCTGCACAATATCGCCACCGTTTTTTCCTTATTATACAACTACTGTAATATCCAGTCTATAAACATAAGTGGGATTAGGGATCACCTGATACGATATTATCACGATTCGATTTGTTTTGCGATTCTGATAGTATCACGATCTTATACTGTAAATATTCCGATTCTATATTATTATTTTTATTTATTTATTTATTATGTTTTTTTTTTCAGATTTTGCTACAATTCTAAACAAATAATGAATAGTTTAGAGCACCACCTATGGGATTATAAAGGAACTGCATCATTTTACCTATCTGAAATGCAAACATACATTAAATTATTATTTTTTAAAATCGATTTTGGTGTCGGTGTGGCGATACATAAACTGTCCCACAAAAGAATTGCGAAACATCACTGAAACATTTCTTTTCCCCATCTCTAATAAACATATGGTGAATGATGTCATAAGTGTCATGTTTAGCCATTTTTCATTACATAAACATTACTGCACATTTTATATTTTATATTTTATATATAATTTTATAAATAAAACAGTAAAAATATTAATTTGTTTATTATTAAAATTTAATATATAATTTTTTATATTAATAATTATTGTTAATTTGTTATTAATGTTAATTTGTTTTATACAGTCTTACGCAAAAGTTTAGGCACCCCTTGATAAATAACTGATTTTGGTGATTTTTTAATTTAATGTTAATTAGTCTCTCTTGAAAATGGAAAAAATACACAATATTTTCAGCAAACATTGATGCATAGTTACTTCTTCTTCCATGAATTTAACAAAAATAAAAAATAAAAACCACTCTACAACCATGGGTTCCTGTGTAAGACTCTGAAAATGAAAGTTATTGATGCTCACAATGCAGGAGAAGGCTACAAGAAGATAGCAAAGCGTTGTCAGCCTGCATTTTCCACGGTGAGAAATGTAATTAAGAGATGGCAGTTCAGGGGAACTGTGGAGGTCAAGATGAGATCTGGAAGACCAAGAAAACTCTCAGAGAGAACTGCTCGTATGCTGGTCAGAAAGACAAATCAAAACCCGCATTTGACTGCAAAAAAAACCTGCAGGAAGATTTAGCAGACTCAGGAGTGGTGGTGCAGCGTTCCATTGTGCAGCGATGCTTGCACAGACAAGACCTTCATGGAAGAGTCAGCAGAAGAAAACCTTACCTGCGTCCCCATCATGAAATCCAATGTCAGAAGTACAGTATGCAACAGAACATCTACAGAAGCCTGATGCGTTTGGAAACAAGTGCTGTGGACTGATGAAGTTAAAATAGAACACCTTGGCAACTATTACCACTGTAGTGGATCGATCATGCTTTGGAGTTGTGTTGCAGCCAGTGGCACAGGAAACATTGCACGGGTGGAGGGAAGAGTGGATTCCGCTAAATATCAGTAAATTCTGGAAGCAAACATCACACCATGTGTAAAAAAGCTGAAGCTCAAAAGAGAACGGCTTCTACAACAAGACAATGATCCTAAACATACCTCGAAATCCACTATGGAATATCTCAAGAAATGCAAGCTGAAGGTTTTGGAACGGCCATCACAGTCCCCGGATTTAAACATCACTGAAAACTTGTGGGACGATCTTAAAAGGGCTGTGCATGCAAGACAACCAAAGAATATTACAGAACTAGAAGCCTTTTGAAAGGAAGAGTGGGAGAAAATCCCAAGTACAAGAACTGAAAGACTTTTAGCTGGCTATAAAAAGTATTTGCAAGCTGTGATATCTGCCAGAGGAGGTGTTACTTAGTACTGATCATGTAGCGTGCGCAAACTTTTGCACAGTGCCAATATTTTTAAAAATCTTTTTATGACATAATGACATAAAAAGTAGCTATGCAACAATGTCTGCTGAAAATCTTGTGCATTTTTTCTATTTCCAAGAGAGACTGTGTTAACATCTTTTCAATTAAAAAATCACCAAAAACTGTTATTTATCAAGCGGTGCCTAAACTTTTGCATAAGACTGCAATTAAAATGATATCATTTTATGAATAAAATAAATAAAGGTATAATTGTCTCTGTCTATACTCACGCTTTGACACCGATTTCATGAAATTATGGTCTAGTTCTTCCCTGCTCATATACAGCACATTATGTTCTGTAAAAACAGATAAACAGATAAATAGACAGTACATTAACGCTATGATCATGGACCGACTTATAAAGCAAAGTCGCAGTAATGTAATGCAACCTACAAGAGAGGGAAAGTCTCGCAGAAGCCGTTCTCATGTAGTTTTATCTAACTCCATCCGACAGCAGAGTAATACAGTATAATAACAAGGCATTTGGGTATCCATGCACCATCTGGCGAAAACCCGAGGCATTTCCGTGTTTACTTCAAGCCAAATCACGAATACTTTCCACCGAGAAATACACACAGATTATACAGATTTAAAAACTTCGACTAAACATAGCATATCTAGCATCTCAAAGCGTAGCAAATATCTTTCTTCTAATGTGTATTAAGTTCCCAGCAAAAGCTCTCAGACTCACTGTTTATCAGTAATGTTTGAGCTACTCTACTTTTTTTTTGTTTTGTTTTTTGATCAAGATCGGCTAATGATGTCACTACAGTGTGCTGCAGTTTCTCATCCTTTTATGTCTTTTTTTGGCAACACAGTTTAACCGAGTTGTTCGCGCAGAGCCAGGATGTGGTTGCTAAAGAGTTACAGGATTTCGCAGGTTTATGAATTTGACCCATGACGCGAGAGAGTCCGCTCATCCACCCATCCTCTGACTCTGCATGCGAGTGTGTGTGAGAGAGAGAGAGAGAGAGAGAGAGAAAGCAAGATGGATAGATAGTGTTCCACATTTCCACATACACCCTTTTTTTCAGTCCTGGATCATTTGCTTACGCATGCTGACATGGCGCTACACGCAAACGTAAAATAGGGGAGCGGAAAGGTGGATGATGAAGATCTGGAGCTGAGCCATGACTGATGTAACTGTGTGTGTGTGAGGGAGACTTATGTGAGCTTTAGACACTCTCACTTCCTCATCACTTCCGTGGGGATGTCCCCGAGCTTAAACACAAGCCAAAAAGCGTCTGCGCTTATTCTATACACACTGACCTCCTTACTAAACACACACACACACACACATTCACACACTCGCGATTGTGCTCCGGAGGGTCTTGCCTACTTCGGTCTTTTGTGAATTTCAATAGCCCCATCTACTCTTGTTCACAGTAATCCCGGTTTCTGTGTGAGTAGTCTAAACGGCTGTACAGGTTAGGTCATGTCCTCATCAGTACGAGTGCGGAATAAGAAAAGAAAAGAAAAAACCGAGACCAGAGGTCAGATTCAGAACAATTCCCACAGTAGGAATCTGACGATCGAAACCAAGAGGTGTCACTAAAGCAGATGCAAGAACTAAATCGGCTTGCACAGAAAAACCTAAATTTGAACAGGACCTCTCGCAATTCTGAATCTTGCATTATTCATAAGCACATGCGCGTGATTAAGGACATGTGACACACAAGGGCTGATGATGCTGTGCATCCTTCTATGACTTATAACATTTATATGATTCTAAACAAAAATGCTTCCCATTTGATAGAAATCATATTAAGGTGTCAACTGTGTTAAAAGAACACCAGCAGTGTCGTCCAATAGAAACAGCAGTTAATTAATGAATTAGTCATTGCAATGTTCCTTTTTAGCCAGTAGCAACTGATCAGCCAATTACAAGGTTGGATCAGTGGTTAAAGACCATTGGATTACCGATTAAAAGGTCCCATATTCAAACCGCACCTCCAAGAAGTTGCCACTTTTGGGCCCTTGAGAAAGGCCCTTAAACCTCAACTGCTCAGATATATACAGAAGTATAATGAGATACAAATGTCGCTCTGGATAAGGGGATCTGGCAAATTTACAGAGGGAAAGTGGTCTTGATTTCTCCGGTTTAAGTCTTTAAATTAAAACATTCAGATTTTGTTTCAGTCCTGGAGACTCATGTGCTACAGCATTTACACTGATCGGTCCTCCCTTATTTTAATTTCTGAGGCTAGTGACTCTAAATGAACGTCTCCTCTGCAGCAGAGGTACAGTAGGTTTTGGTGTTGCCTTCCTGGGAAGGTCTTCTTGAGAGACAGGTTCATCATGGTGCTTGATGTCGTTTCAACAATCTTGCAAGAACTATTCCACAACAGCTGACCTTCGTGTCTTAAAATACGAACAACTGACTGTTGATGTTGTTGTTTTTTTAATGACATCATGCCTTATGTGTTATTTCATAGCTTTGAAATTGTTCTAGAATGTAGAAAAATAAATCCAAACTTTTGACTGGTACTGTATATGTATAATGTATATACATACAGTCTTATGCAAAAGTTTAGGCACCCCTTGATAAATAACAGATTTTGTTATAACAGATTTTAACAATGATCCTAGATAGACAGTAAAATCTAAATCCACTATGGAATACCTCAAGAGACGCAAGCTGAAGGTTTTGGAACAGCCATCACAGTCCCCTGATTTAAACATCGTTGAAAATTTGTGGGTAGATCTGAAACAAAGGGCTGTGCATGCAAGACGAGCAAAGAATATTACAGAACTAGAAGCCTTTTGCAAGTAAGAGTGGGAGAAAATTCCAAGTACAAGAACTGAAAGACTTTTAGCTGGCTATAAAAAGCGCCTGCAAGCTGTGATATCTGCCAGAGGAGGCGTTACTAAATACTGATTATGTAGGGTGCCCAAACTTTTGCACAGTGCCACGATAATGTTTTTCTTCAATTTATGACAGAAGAAGTAACTATGCACCAATGTTTGCTGAAAATATTGTGCATTTTTTCCATTTCCATGAGAGACTGTGTTAACATCTTTTCAATAAAAATAAATCACCAGAATCTGTTATTTATCAAGGGGTGCCTAAACTTTTGCATAAGACCGTACACATGCATATCACACAAGCTGACCAGCCATAACATTATTACCAGTGACAGGTGAAATGATCAGAACAACACTAGCCTTACACCAGCAGCCTGGTGAGAGGATCATGAGCACCCCATGGCCATTGGGACCGAAGGCCAGCCTGTCTGATCCGATACGCTCGAAGAAGCCCAACCAGAGACACAGCTCAAGATCCAAGGGGCCCCGCTGCCCAAAGTCGTGACCTGGACTCCCTGAGGGGCCAGAGCTGCCCCAGGAGCATAAGGGAACCCGTACAATATATGGCTCAGTATACACACATTTTAATATTTATTTATTTATTTATTTATTTATTTAAACATACATAATAAACATACATACATACATACATACATACTAGTGCTTCCTAATTTTTAAAATTATATCTAGAGTTTTTGTCAGTCCCTATCTTGAAATCTTAATATTAAGTGTGTGTGTGTGTGTGTGTGTGTGTGTGTGTGTGTGTGTGTGTGTGTGTGTGTGGTATGTCGGCACTGGGGGTTTGTTTATACTGTAATAAAAGTCCTGCCAGTTGAGCTGTTATGACACTGTCACCTGATTTGATGTCCTCCAGTGTAATATGATCCTGCGTAATGTTTATCACTTTCATATCCGTAGTACGCTCTCACCATCACCGAGCAGCTGTGTGTGTGTGTGTGTGTGTGTGTGTGTGTGTGCGAGAAAGAGACGGGTGGGGTCAAGAAATATAGTAGAGTGAGAGAGCGAGAGCGAGAGACGGGGGCATGGCACTATAATTGCTTGCCTTCCAGTTCCTCGAGTAGAACCGTATCTCAGGCGAAATTTGCCAGGAACTATATGAGAGACATTTTGTGGAAATTCAGCTCACAATAGGAGCTTCGTTCTCACTCATCAAATTTATTCATTTATTTTTAAGTGCGAATGAGAAATCGAACATTGACGTAGCGTTGAGAACGAAGGTTGGTCTCCAAAACATATAGCTTGTGCCGAGTTACGGCGGAGATTTGTCATTTCCAGGAAGTGAGGTGAGGACACAATGATGGACCTAAGCAACTCCGTCTTTATTTGATATAAATAAAGCAAGAGCTAAATCCTGCTGGCACCACAGCTTTGTGAGTAACGTACTGTAGGAAATCCTTGAGGGGAAAAAAAAAAGTGTTATTGTACTGTAATAACTGTAGTTGTTCACAATCTTTACACCACATTCTTTTTTATTTATTTATTTAATTTTTTTACACCCAGACAGAGAGACAGACAGATGGACATATATGAGATGTTTGCATACTTTATATACGTATGTGTGTGTGTGTGTGTGTGTGTGTGTGTGTGTGTGTGTGTGTGTGTGTGTGTGAGTGAGAGAGAAACTCGTCTTTGTTCCTAGTTGTTTATTTAAGGATAAGGATGCTGTGACTATTTTGAGCTCATGAGGCAGGCTATTGTGTGTGTATGTGTTAAGTTGTGAGTCAGTTCATTTGCCTGGTGTTGCCATATGAATGAAACAATGACCGACAGCTACGAAATACAGATTTGAATAACGCGAGGCGTCATGGATGCGACCGGTATACCACAGCGTGCTCCACATCCATCTTCCTGATTAATTCCCATTGCACTGGGCTTGTTCTGCTTCTTGTTCTGCCCTTAACTGCATATCCATCCCTCTATCCAACAGTTAACGCTGGGTACACGCGCGCGCAAGAGAGAGAGAGAGAGGCAGCGTGACCGCACATCTACGCTGCCAGTTAGAAAAGCACTGCTGCCTTATTTGCATGGCAGATGCAGGCTTTCTCTCGTTTCTTCTCTGGAGAAGGAGAGTATGGGTTTGAATAATTTATGATGCTGCCTCTCTCTCTGTCTCTCCCTCTTTCTCGCTCTCTCTCGCTCTCTCTATGTCTCTCTCTCACCAAACCCAAGCTATTTGTGTTTTTTTTTTTTTTTTTTTACCCCTCCATTTGCCCAATATTGAGTACTGCTTGTTCTACATGGCTGAATCAGAGCACTGGCACTTCATCAGTGATTACGCATGGTTACATTTCCTTTAGTGAATTTTAAGTCAAAGTTAGATTTTTTTCTTAGGTTGTACATGTTCATGCAATTTCATTACAGTATATTGGTCTAATTGAATGAAAGAATCCTTCATAGCCTCATCATAGACTGAAAATTTTGAGTTCGTTATAAAGATACGATTTTTTTGTTTTTATTCCTTAATAGACAAATAGACTCATACCCGAGGTGGGAATCGAACCCCGACCCTAGCGGTGCAAGGTGACTACACCGACGTTCCGCCTCGGGAGTCTTGTCTTAGAGATGAGTGTTGCCTAATATTAATGAGAATGCATGTCAAAGTGTGGAGTTTGACCTCATAATATCCTGGAGCTCAATTCCACCTTCAATTCCTGACCAATTCTATAAATTCTGATAGTTTACAGCAATGTAACGGTTCTCTAGAAGCCTTTGTTGTCAAGTTATGTGTAAGCTTAGACGAATTGTTCCTCTTGTTCACATGAAAGGTTTGTGTCGTGTCGTGTCGAACATCACATATGCGTCAGGGACTGTGACTTATTTTCTGTTCCAGTTTCGCTAGAGAGTATCGGTTCTGATACCACATATATACACAGCGTTGCATCAGAACACGTAAGCTGTGACGTGTAGCCCTGGGGGTCTGTAATTAATTTATATTACTATTATCTACATTACTGCATATGAAATGACATCACAACGATGGGGATCACTATAAACTGTTGGCCTGGTATTCACCTAAATCGTTTGATCGTTGAACAGTCACATTATATGCACAAAAATATTCAGCCAACCATGTCAATTATTGTATTCAGGTGTTTCAATCAATCAGGCCCCTTATTCCCAGTGAAGAGCAAATTTAATGCTTCAGCATACATACCAAGACATCTTGGATGGACGATGCTGTGCTTCCAACAGTTTGAAGAAGGCACTTTTCTATTCCAACATGTCTGCGCCCCAGTGCACAAAGCAAAAGATTATAAAGACATGGTTTGATGAGTTATTGACTGGCCCGGTGACATCGAGCACCTTTGGGATGGATTGGAACGTAGATCCTGGGCCAACATCAGTGCCTGATCTCATAAATGCTCTACAGAATGAATGGCGACAGATTCATAGAAACAGAAACACTCTAAAATCTTGAATCCAACCTTCCAATCCAAGAAGAATGGAAGCTCTCATAGCTGCCATAGGGGGGACCGACTCCATACTGAAGTACTGTATATGTACAGTATTTGGATACAATGTCATTGCATTGTCCAAATATGCGATCGTAGTGGAATGCCGTACGTTTCATTTTGCCTTTGGATTCAAAAAGTTTGAGAACATAAGACAGTCTGTGCAATGAAAGTCTTTTCTGTTTCTGTTCAGAAATCCTTCTCCTTGGTGATCGAGGCCCTTGACCATGACAATGAAACATCAGAAGCAGGTAAGATATGACTTTTAAGATTTGATTTGTGTGCACGTGTGTGCATGTGTGTGTGTGTCAGAAAGAGAGACCTAGACAAACGCTGTGCTTGCATGGTGTAGCATAAATGATGCATCAGTATGCACAATGAATAAAACAACACAAAACATACGAATAGGGAGGAAAAGTGAACATTTAGAGAGCGAGAGAGAGAGAGATAATCAGTATACCAAAGCCGCTACTTGAGACAGTTTCATTTCCTGTGTCGCGTTTGATTGCGTCGATCTTTTGTCTTGTATAATTAAAGTAAAGCTCCATGACCGAAAATATACAGCTGCATTCTAAACACACAAACACACACAAACACCGGGACGGATTCACTTACTCCCATTTATGCACATTCACACACCACACCCACCCCCACACACACACCCACACACACACACACCCACACACACACTAGCCTTCTGAGCACTTCTGAGAAAATACTTCATGAATATACAAATATTGCACACACACACACACACGCACACACACACACACACACACACACACACACACACACACACACCACGAGGTTTAAATGCCCATGAATGGTTTTGTCATCTTTGTCATAATAAATAAAGCACGAAACCGTTACACAAATATGCAGACGCAGACATACACACTGTTTGCCGACATTCACACACAAGTTTTATATACACACACGCACACACATATACACTGCTGTATGCATTCTTGTCATTCATTGTTTTTTCTGTTGGCCGCCGGCTCTCTGGTTCCGTGCCCTCTCTTGCTCTGTGTGTAATGGCTTCTGATGAGAGAAAATGACTGGATGGGAACCAAGCTACAGGCTGCACACACACACACGCACACACACACACACACACACACACACACACACCATTTAAACATTTAAACATCTCACTCCGCCCAGACATTTATACTTTGAAAGCCACACACACACACACGCACACACACACACACACACATACACACACACACACACACACACACACACACATACACACACACACACATACACACATACACACACACACATTTTTTTCTCACTTTCTCTTTCATTCTATTCATAATTCCACACAATCTGTTATTCTCTCTCTCTGTCTCCTTTCCTAATCCCTCATTCTTATTTGCAGCTCAGAAGTTGTTCCCGTCTGCTCTATCCCTCGTGCTTACATCCTCCAGTTTGTACAGAAAGTCTTCCTCCATACGTGTGGCTTATAAATGAGGCAAGTTCATCCTCAGATAGGGATTAGAACACCGCTGCGCGCCTGACTCTTCTGCAACTTGCTCCGCCCTTGACCGGTCATGTCCTTGAAAACTTGTATATGCGTGTGTGCTCTTGAAAGAGAGTATGAAGGAAGAGCTCTTCTCCTAGCACGACTCTGATTCACGCTTTAATTCACCGCATCGTCCGTCCATGAACACACGCGGACACCCGATAATGAAAAATCATTAAGTTTCACACTCGGTTAAACGTGATAACTGCAGTTCTTTCATCATGACTCGATACGTTATCGGCCTCTGATTAAACGGGGTGTAGCCGATATTTTGATTATCAGCTTATCATTAGAGAATAACAGTAACGCTTTGTTCCTGCTGGTTTAATGGGTCCGCAAGCGCTTAAGGAAACACTCCATTGTTTCGAATCGTATCCTGAACTACCTACGACCCTCTGCAGAAGGTGCGAGCTGCACGAACTCATTCAGAGCGGATTTATATCGAGCGTATTGTATTCCTGGCTTCGTGAAGGTTTATGAAAATAACGTTTTTGTGGCTATGCTTTAACAGTATGGAAGCATTTCTATGACTAGACATGTTCCAGCATGGTCGTAAGAATGTTGATAATGGTTATGCAAATGTCCCCAGAGAACCGGTACACGTGACGTTCTCAGAAAATGGTTTCCCAACGTTTACCCGCCTTCCAGTTCCTGTTTTGTCCATGCAAAACAGTCCTAAAGTCATCAAAGGAGGGCATCAGCGTTCACCTGATCACTCATGCATGAACAACGCTGAACTTTTATGTAAGTCCAAGCAACCGGAAATATACTCATGATCAAAAGGAACGTTGCACGTATACAATTCTTACGAAATTAATTTCTGTCAAATGTTGTATTCTACCAAATTCTATCAAATAAAATAAGATTAGGTCAAATAAGATAAATCATTAGTAATCCCGAGGGAGACTGCAGTTCTGCACAGACTAAAACAAAAAAATGTATTGTAATATTTTTTGAGTGGCTCAGTGATACGTTTCTCGTCTGCCTTGTGGGAGGCCCGGGTTCGATTCCCAGCCAATGCCCAAACCCCAGCCACTGGATGTGCAGCACCAGTCCCAAGCCCGGATAAATATGGGAGGGTTGCGTCAGCAAGGGCATCCGGCGTAAAACCTGTGCCAAGCTGTTGTGTGGATCGGGTGGTCCGCTGTGGCGACCCCTTGATGGGAGCAGCCGAAAGAATAACAATATCATTTATTGTTATTTTTTTTGCTAACACATATATAATACACATATATATATATGGATGAAAGGCTATATATAAGTATATATATCCATTTATCCATCTAGGAACATCTGTAGTCCAGCATTTGGCCAATGGTGAACATTATATTTATTCCCATTTTTACAACCGTGTTAAAACGAGTAAATATAAATAAATACATAAATTCGATTTTATATGCTAAAATCTCTCTGTCCATCAGCACCAGAAATTCTAAATGTAGACGTCTTTAACAATAGCGTTGAGTCAGTGTCGACCTACAGTACGATGCGGCCTCCTTACACATTCCAGCAAGTCCAGCTGCAGCCAAATGTTGTTGAATCGCCTGCCAACTTATAGTGTGTAACCCTGGAACACCGGCAGCAGCAGCAACAGCAGCATTTTCTGTATGTTTCCTCGAATGGCACCATCAGATTATTCTGTCTTGTCTTGGCGTTGTCACTTTCCTTCTTCGATCAACAGTCAAACCAATCTGTCTGTATCCTGGAAACGCTATTCCTGCTAACTTTAAATCATTTGGTGACGTCCGCTTGCGTTGCACCAAGCTGAAGCGTTTCGATGACCCCCTCTCAGGGTAATAGTGGAGGAATAGTGTGAGGACGAATGCACAATTAGAAAGCTTTCTTTACTTTTGATACCAAGACATTTCAGCTGGACGTAATCACATGTCAAATTTCATGCACTTAAGAACATGTGACTTAGATTATCCACGATAAAGTAAAGCTCTACTGAGCATGATAGTGATTTCACCGTACCCGTGCTCTCACACGTAACAAGGCAAAGAAAATGATGAATCAGCTTCAGGTATTTGTGATTTTAGACTATTATAAGTGAGTTTAAAGTAACATTTGTTACACATGTAGTAAAAGTGATTCTAACTACAGTATTCTTTAATTGGTGTGTGTGTGTGTGTGTGTGTGTGTGTGTGTGGGGTTGGGGGTTATATAGATTGATGTAAATGTCCTCCTCCTCCTAGAAACACAGGCTTCCTGATTTTTAACAGTGTCTCATCGATCCATCGACGTCTCTGTCTTGGCCTCGGCAGGACCTCAGCACGTGCAGAGCAATCTTTCACGTTCTCGTGTACGTTCTCAAGGACAAGTGCGGCACAGAAATAACTAGAATACAGCGACACACTGTTACACACTTGACCCTTCTGATTATCGGCTCAGCGCTGAAGAAGATGCAGAGACTCACACAGAGCGTTATGGTTCCGTGTGTTATGGTTCAGCACTCGTAATCTGGAACAATGAGGATGAGGGCCCAGGCTAAAGAGGGACAAGCCTTACTGTCCTGCTGAAAATAACATCAGGGTCGCAATAGTTAGCCCCCTTCTCTTATACTGAAATATAAAATACTTGGACATAGATACAATACAATAGGAATTTTTTTCAAGGACTTTTATTTATTTATTTATTTATTTTTAAAAATTCAATTGTTTATCATTTTTTATGTTACAATTCGAGGTGAGTAATGTTACTATATACACATTAACTGGGTGAAGAATAACATTTGGTAACTTCGAGTAGATTTGTATATTTGAAGAAATTTTGTGTTATGTTTTGTTATTGGAAATTCTGTTTTAGAAATTTTGTAAAATTTGATCTTTATATCCAGATAAGATTAAAGGCACATTTATTTATAACATACAATATATATACAAAATACATAATAACAATGTATCCAAATTTTTCCAATGTCTTGAAAAAAGTCTTGAAAATTGGAAATTTTGTATTTCTGAGTATTTCAAAGACTGCCCTATAAATACGTCCAAAAAGAAAATATATGTATACACACTTCAGGAAAAGAAAAATAATATGATGTATATTATATATATAGTATCATATTAGTATCAATTATATACAGTATATAGCATATAGCAATACATTTTGTATTTAAATATATATATTTATTTATTTATGATTTGTTTTCAGGGTCAGATAAAAAAAATGATACACACTTCAAGAAAAGAAAAACTTATTAATGTTTTATTGGACTTGGACTGACACTACAGTATATAACAATGTCTGTTTCCATAATTACATACAATAACCATTTAAAAACTGTTTCTAGACCTGATTCTGAAGCCTATAATAATAATAATATAATATTAATGTACTAAAGCAAAACTAATATTTGCAGGATTGTTACAAAACATTGTTAGTTTTCTTGTTTCAGGCTCTTTGAAAAAAATATTCAAGCATTAAAATTACTTTCATCATCAGAATAGAGCTCCTCAACTTCAAGTTGTTAAAGTCACACTGGGGCAAAAAATTATAATAATAATAATAAATGATTACACATTTTACATTATTACATTGTTGATCATTCATGTACACAAATTAAAGGGTAACTAGGGTGAGGGTTAGAATAAACTGGGTTGTACGGTTGTGTGTAAGTACAGAATGCTGTTCAACAATTATCACATACAGTAGTATAAAAAGTAACATTAATCATCATCCAATTGAGTATGTGAGATTAGTGATGGTTTTGATGTCTATACAGTATGCAGTATATGTAATTGCCGTTGTTTAACCTAAGTTATAAGTGTGCCTAATAAACTAGAACCTCAGCAGTGTTTAAGTGAAGCATTAGCATAAGTGCTGTCGGCTCGGAGTCATCACAGGGGAGTTATAGTCGCTCCGTTCCATTAAAAGTCGGCGTGTGGCAGCATCGACTTTTAGAGACGTGTTTAAATAGGCCACAGCATTAATTACCCTGGCTGAGCTCACGCGGGATAATGCAGCCGAGCTCCATGAATTTGCAGTAGTAAAGAGAAAAATCAGCTCGGTGTGTGTGTGTGTGTGTGTGTGTGTGTGTGTGTGTGGTGTGTGTGTGTGTGTGTGTGTGTGTGGTAGACATGATGTGCACTCCTAGGTGTGACTATAGCCATTGTAATCTGACTGTGATACTTTGTCTTGTGTGTGTGTGTGTGTGTGTGTGTGTGTGTGTGTGTGTGTGTGTGTGTGTGTGTGTGTGTGTGTGTGTGTGTTTTATTTTAAATTTTTATAATTTATCTTTAGCAGAACTAAATGTCTGTAGTCTTTTATTTTAGAATCATTTATTTATTATTACTTTGGATAACGTTCTTTGATTAAACCTGTAACTCGACTCCGTCCTAAACCTCAGTACCAGGACTTTGTCCCACTGGAGTTTCCCCCAGGCTGGGCTTTGATCTGGACTCTTTTGTGAGGAAGATGTAGAAACATCTAATCATTTATTATTTGATGATAAACATGTTCAGACTTTTTGTGAAGTTGTCCATTTCTGGTTATTCCTAAAGTTATCTGATCTACAGGTACTCGTACTCGTACTGGTCTGTGAATATGTTTGATAGACAAAGGACTTGAACCCTGTAATCTGATTGGACGAGAGGCGTTTCACGGGTGCTGATTATAATCAGTAACAACACAGTATGTTATATTATATCTTATATTATATTATTTACTCATTCAGCACTTTTTTTGGCGGTGGGCGTGGCTACACGTGTCACTCAACACAGAGAACACGCGGTCATGGCCTACTCCAGAAAATGTCAAGTACACTATGAAAACTCAACCTCGCGCCAATAATTTCTTTAAAAGTGTTGGAGAAGCGACGCCATCAGCAGATGTCTTTGCCGTTTTTATAGCACTAATGCTAGTCGTAAATGAAGTTTTAAATAAATAAATAAAGTGCTCTAGTGTAAAGCCATCTAGTGGTTACTAACTGTTACTACATGCTTTATGTAGCTTCACCATTCACATATATAACTATTTATTTTATTTAACAAAAGCTTTTAATTGAGAAAACTTCTATAAACACTATTAATTAATTTCTAAATATTTTATTACAGGAGCGACTAATTTATTAATTTACTTTTTTTTAATTAGCAAGATTCTCCAAATCAAAAAAATCAATATTTGTAAACATTCACAAGTAAATAATGAAAATCAATAGAAGCTTGATCAGCTGTAAATAAAGAAACGTCAGTGTGTCATAAAAAAGTTCTGACATTAATTCCTTTATTCTTGTAAGAGTTTTATTTTATAGATAAATATAAAGTCTAAAGCAGATAAATACAAACGGTCCATTTTATTCAGTTTAACACAAGACCTTTGGTATTCTTAATAATAAACAACAAGTTGAATACACACACACACACACACACACACACACACACACACACACCACATTAGGTGTCATACTTATGACTACTTTACAGAGAGTTTGAGATCCAGCTGAGAGAGGTCGGTTCACGGCTCACTCGGACCCTGAGCTTCTCTGTCTGGAATCCGTCCCTGGACCGTCTGCTGATGTGAGCCGTGTCAAGGCTGAAGAAGAAAAGACGACTTCTTTGTACCTTCACTACAGGACGTACGGTCACCTCCAAAAGTATTGGAACAGCAAAGCTAATTTTATTTGTGTTTGAGGTTAAAAGATGAGCATAAGATTATAGATCAGATGTTTTAGACACTGCACCTTTTGGTTCAAACCCGCACGGTTTTATAAATGATCAAAAATATCGGAACACGCCACTGATAGATGTTTCTTGTCGCCCGGGTCGATGCTGTTAGGCTGCCTGTTTAAACCTCTCTCGGACCGAGTCCTGAGTTAAACTGTGCCTTTGTTGATGTTAAAAGGATAAACCAGCATGAAGAACAGAGAGCCGTCTGCAGGAGAGACGCGAGCCATTTTAAAGCTGAAAAAAACATCAGGGCCACAAACCAGTGTTCTGGAGCGGAGAATGATGGCCATGTGCTGTGTGAGACTGGGATCGTGTTATGAGCCGATGCTGGAGGTCATCATCTCTGGCCGCAGGTCCAGGTTGTTGCACGCAGAACAAACGATTGACCAAAGAATGGATGGGATGGAATGGATGCCAGTCTGCTTGCCGTCTGTAGTTTGTCTCGCAGCATCTCCTCGTCCTGCTAGTTAACGTAAATGCGGATACGGTGTCTGACCTTACCTCCTGTAACAAACCGCCCGAGACTGTAGAGCTTCACTATCAGATCAGCGTCTGACCCTGAGATGTTTGTCCTGCCTCTTGTTCTTACAGCATCCAGTGATCACAGGGGATCATGGGTAATCTCAGATCATGGGTAAGGATAGTGATCATGGATAATCTCCTGTCAAGCAGCGAGTCTCAGCCGTGATGAGTCCAGGATTACTCCGTGGTCAGTTTCTGACCCGTCCTCCGACTCCTGCAGTGATGTTAATCCTCCTAAAAGAAAGAGAGGTTAGTGCTGAGAAGGGAAGGAAACAAAACACACCAAACTCTTCGTCTTTCTTCATCATATTCCTTCACCATCCCTCTCCATTGTCCCTCACCATCAATCTTCATTATCTCTCTTCACCATCTGTGCTTAATGTCTCTGTTCATTCTTGCTGTCCATCGTCCATTTCACCATGTCTCTACATCATCTCTCTCCACAATTCCTCTCCATCAATCCTCTCACCATCCATATTCATTATCTCCCCTTACTGTCCATCTCCAACATCTCTCTCTCCATCATCTTATTCCATCATCCCTGTCCATTCTACAGCTCCTCATCTCTCTCCATCGTCCCTCTTCTGCATCCTCTTCAATGTTTCTCTCCATCATCTCTCTCCACTACCCGACTTACTGTCTCTCTCCATCATCCAACTTCCTTTCTCTTTCCACCTGTCACGATTCTTCTCTCAAGCTCCTGCAAACTGCTGAGTCTCAGATATAACTTGTACCCTCTGTTTCTGTTTTTTTCTTTTTTTCCCCATGCAGTCAGCTTCATTTCGGTGAAGGCTGTGTGCTCCGTCTCCGTCTGCTTCCACATCAGAGACACCTGCCACTCGTTAGCCACTTTCCTATACGTTGTCAGCTGTTCCTTTGTTCTGTGCCTGGTCCTCTCTAGCGCTCATCCAGGCTTCCAGCCATTAGATTCCTGCCCCGCACCTGCCCCTGAAATCCTCACCCTGTCAAGACCCCTTTTAAGATTAACCCCAAACTTGAACCTGTCGCATGTATCACCTGTTTCAGACTCCTACTTTTGCGCTCCACCTCAGACTCCTTTGGATTTGAGTTGTGTCAACTGCGACCAGACTGAGGATGAAACCGAGGACCGTATTAGTGTTTGCCAGATGATCGCCTGCGATATTGAACTCCTACTTTTCCATGTGTACACTGAAGAGGATTTCATTAAATTTTCCCCTCCTGGTGTCTGAGTCGCCTGAATAACTTGCTCACCTGTTGTGTCTTTCCAAATCTCATGTTCGTCACCATAGCTGTCCTGCTTCAAGTGTCCTACCAGTCTGCCTGCACATCCGCCTGCCCATGAGGAACCACCTTCTGTCTACCTGCTCTCCTTGACGGTCCAATATCTCCTGCTTATGAGCTCACCGTCCCCGCCTTTGTCTCACCATCTTTTTGTTCTTCATCGCAGTTTGCTGCCATTCTTATGTAAATAAAGGATCAGTGTACATTAAGTTTCAGAGACGAAGAAGTTCAGCTTCATTATCATTTATTCACTTTCAATAAAAGCTCAAACTTTCATTTTCTCCTCCCTGTCTTGTGCTTTTGGGTTCAGCCTAAAACACCCCTGACACCACCACTCATCTCCACTGTCTCTCCATCGTCCCACCCCACCGTCTCTCTCCATTACTTTGGGCAGGGTAAGTAAATAAAAATTCATAATGCTTTTTTTCAATTCTTTTTCCTCTACTTTTTGAAAATGAACTGCCTTTCCACTGCCTGCATAATGCACAAACAGAAGCAAAATAAGCGAGGAGGATAATTAGCAAAGGAGTGCACAAACAAAAACTAACCAAAGAGAGAACTTTTTTGTGTTTGAATGCAAATATTTGTTTGAACATAAGTTTACTCTCTAATAAAAAAATTAAATGCAAGTGGGAAACAAGCTAACTAGCAAACAAAAGTTCAACCAGTGAATAAACGCTAACTAGCAAACAAATTCAGGAAGAAGGCAGAGAAACTAGCGGGTGAAAATTCCACCAGTGTGTGCCAGCGTGTTAATGAATGGAAAAAGACGAGGACTAATTAGCAAAATAAGACAAGAATGAAAAACTAGCAAGCTAGAGTGCTAATAAAAAAAAAATTACACTAGCAAGTGAAGGTTTTAGACCATGCTATGATGCAGCTAATCAGCTTTGCAAATATTTCTAGAAAACTGCAGATGATGAAGTAAAAGAAGGATTTAAAGATTATTCTTTAAAACAGATCGTGATATGAAATGAAGCGTGATATGAAGCTGGAATGAAAAGTGTGTGGAGACTCCTGCTCGCGTGACGTGATAGCATAAGTAAGGTTCCAGTAGGCGCTAATAATAAAGCAGGCTAGCGAGATGAAACAGCCGTGGTGATTTTACATCAGATTAGATTTCGGTGACAGCCACATGAGACGGAGCTGTGCTTTTTTATCTCCTGTTATGATTATTAACCGCGGCTCTTGATGTTTTTTGCCCTCGGGTGTATTGTTGATGCATAATGCCTCTGACACAATTTGCTGTTTGGTCCGCGTCTTATTCCAGATTTGTTTTTATTTTCCCGAAACGAGTGAAATAAAGCGCGATTGTGTGGAGGCGAGACCCTCGGCACGGCGGACTAAACGATCGTTTGGTGTTGTTATTTACAAACAGGACGGAATGTGGCAGCTGAATGAAGCCATTCGTCTCTCTTAATGCGGCGTTGTCAGGGAGACGTGTTCGTACAAATAAAGGCTGATAGAAAATACGGCTGCGGTTCCACTTACATTTAATCACCTGGAACACACTTTTATTCGAACTGACCGAGTCTGAGCCGTTCATACAGCTGCGCCGGGACAGATTAAGGAAACAGCGCAAGCTCTCGTGTAATCGTTAGAACGCTACACAAGACCTCAAACGTCACATGATCAGATGCACAACAGCTAACTAGCGAGCTAATGTAAAAAAGATAGCATCTTAACTAATCAAAGGTGATCAGCGAACAACGACCAATAGACAAGTAAATGTACAGTAATCACGGGCTGAGATCGAAAAACAAATCAGTAAGCAAATGCTAATCATACTAGCTAATGAATGACTAGCTCAAACTAAAGCTAACAAACAAATACAAAACAGTAGATCTAACTAGTGAAGCTAACTAACAAACAGAAGAAAACTATAAAGACAAGGTCAATAAAATGCAACCAGATTATGAAGACTAAGCAAGACAGATTTAACTTGGGGACAAATAGCAGCGAGCTAGCAAATGAATTAGGATTGTATTTGACAGACCAGCACAAAGTGGCACGAAACTGTGTAGTGAAAATGATAAATGGTTTAAAAGTTTTTATTTGTCTACATTCCTCTTTCCTCTAAGCTCCTTAACTAAAATCGCCTTCAGAGGTCTCGAATTAGTAACCAGAGTCGACCTGTGTGTAATTTAGTCTCAGTGTAAATACAGCTGCTGCTGAAGGCCTCAGAGGTTTGTTAGAGAACATTAGTGATTCACTTTCCCACAACTTGAGCCCCCTGTCCAGTAGACACACCCTCAGTCCTGATTCTCCCAAACTAGTCCTAAACTAAATCGGTCAGCCACCTTGCTAGTCCATATACGTGAACCGGCATCAGGTTTATTCTGATATAAAATCATTATAGTTCTATCATTTTCATGCACCATGGAGTCTGGAGCGCTGACAGAATGTACAATCATATCTGTTTTTGGGTTGACAGCATATTTTACCAAAGAAAAGAAGCACACTTATGATGAGTGTTATCACTGTCGCCTATTCATTGTGTTACAATAACAACTTGTTCACGGTTGTAATATTGATTTGCGTATTATTATTTTTTCAACACTAATCTCCACGTCTTCCTCCTCCTCCTCCTCCTCCTCTTCACATCTCATTCTGTAATGGTGATTTTACGGTCGGCTTGTTATTGACTGCAGCACAAAAGGACAACGAGACAGCAAGAATAATGCGAAAGAACTGAAGATTAAAGTATTACGAGAGTATTCACTGGCCTGAGAGGATTGTCAGGGCAGAAAGAAGTTAAATTATTTAAATAAAGTGTGACACTAAAACACACGTGCTAGTCCTGAAAAGCAGAAAGAGAACGATTTCAGAAAAAAAAAAAAAACAACGAACCCCTCGACTCTTAGCGATCTCACGCTCGGGGCTTTTCTTTATAGCCTCACCGGCAATATCATGCCACACCAGCAGGGGGAGGGGGAGGGGGGGTGCAAAGGTTAACAGGAGTCAAGTAAACAATCTGATGTGTGTTATGGTGAACAGGTTCTAATTTAAGCTTTCCAGGACAAATCTCAGACTGAATGTCTCTCTGTAACCAGAACTTCACTTTTAAGGAATAGTTTTGGGGGAAAGTTGTTTAGACGGTTATATAGACAAATATACACACTTCTGACCGAGACGTGTTTACTGGACAACTGGACTGGATAGTTGCACGAACACAAGAATGTTTAACTTTCTTTATTTTAATGAACGGCGTGAGTCTGTTAATGATGGGAAATTTGGATCATTTTAGTGACTCGGTTCTTTCAATCTCCTTCGTCAAAATGAACGAATCTTTTTTTGAGTCATTTATTTCATTTCGTTCCTTTGATCAGAAATAAAAGTAAACAGACCCCCAACACGTCTACATACACACATGTTGGCTATAGTTCCAGTAATGAAAATATTACAATGCAGTTAAGGACATATTATTATAAACAGAATCACCACCAGCTCACCATCATATCTTCTGGTCCAAACTGTTTATATATACTGTAGGTTGCCACTGTGGGCCCTCGAGTGAGGCCCTTAACCCTCAACTGTTCAGATGTATAATGAGATAAAGATAAGGGCGTCTGACAAATGCCATAATGTTCATATTGATTCAGTTAAACAACTCATTGTTTGATTCGTTCATTTGTACAAACTGGAATTATTTCAGTTTCTTCATTTTACGATTGTTCATAAGATCAGACTCTTGTTCAATTAAACGATTCACTTCAATCTGGTCCTTCGTTAGTTTGTTACGTTGCAGCCTGAAGCCAGGATTCACTCAGGTTTGCTCATTTCAGACTCGTTAAGTCGCGCAGATGTGAAGGTATTTTAGGTCATTTGTATAAATGATTGATTTAGATTTGTTCACTGACTCGTTCGGGTGCACGGCCTCGAGTCATTTAACTTTATTAATTAACATTATTACGTCCGATTCATTTACTGATATATTGAGTCCCACGGTAATGAGTCATTTAACTGTGTTTAAATAAAAAAAAAACTAATCAGGTTAATTTAATGATTTGTTCAGCTGCTTGGACACGAATCATTTAAGGTTGATTTATTTAAAGGATTCCTTCAGATGTCTTCACTCGTTTGCTTTAGGTTCACAGGTACGACTTATTTAACTTTGTAAATTTAAGTGACTTATTGTGAAAGTCCCGTGACCGATTCACGCTGATCGCGCGTCCATCTCGCACGGGTTTAGCGGAGTATGTAAAAGCTGTGTTTGATCATCACACAGACGGGTTGATGAGCACATCAGGAACTCGCGCGTGAAAGGAACTTCTTCATTTGATAAAGAGTTAAAAGACAGAATCACGTGAAACGCGGCCACCACATCATCGGCCTTCAGAACGTCACAGTTTATCACATGCGGTACATATGATTCATGCATCTGGTGTAAGGAACGTAGTGAAACACAGTATGTGTGTGTGTGTGTGTGTGTGTTTATTTTGAAATAAGTAAACGCTTCCTAGGTACACAGTGTTTAGTCAACACTCACATAAGCGCCCTGTTCGCTGTATTATTTACGCCAGACAACAACCTTTAAAAATAGGCCTCTCTTCCTCTTCCATTCACTTGTACGTAAGTTTCTATTTGCAGCGGACCGTAAAGCTCTTAAACGGAGAATAAAATAATGAAGATGAAGGAGTCTGGGAGCCGCGTGCCACCATTAATCTGAATGAAATGGAAATCCTGCTGGCAGAACAAGCGCTCTAATAAACAAACCTGCCCACTTCCCTCCAGCTTAATACCCTCTGCACCAGCGATAAACTCAGTCGGAGAGGTGTGGTGTAATTTTATAATTAAATACCGGACAAAAAATCCATAACGCCGTCTCGGAGCAGAACAGTGTGAAATGTGTCTATTAAACGCTGTCGCTTCCCTGGAAAGGCTTTTCCTTTTTTTGTTGTTTGTTTCAGCCATCAATCATGTTATCACCCATCAATCATTCCACACACACACTCTGATTAGTCAATTACTTTTTATTTTTCAGACTAAAATGGCACCCATGTCCAATTTCAGTTCGCCCTTCAGAGAGAGAAGTGGCACTTCAGAGAACCGAGCGGTGTTACAGCACTCCAAAGTGACTCCAATGCATCACAGGCGCGAGCGGACGACGTTTAAGAGCTCCCGCGTTTAACCCCGCGCTTTTCCTGCCGCGCCTCTGGATGGAGATGACTCAATGGCGTACAGGATTGAAGCGAGACGCGCGCGTCTCCGCTACCCGGGCCTCAAATTGATGCCGTCTCCGTCTTCATTTCCAGCGGGACGGAGCGCCGCGACCTCTTTGGCAGCCAATTTTCTCCTCGGCAGATGGATGTGGAGGTTTATATCGAGTCGCTGAGCTTCTCTCAGCCCGTCTGCTATGCACCGCTGAGGCCTGGCACCTCCATTTTTTTTCTTTTTTTCGGATACTCCAGTCATTATTTACTCGGTTGCTGAAATGTTCAGTCGATCCAGACGGCAGGTGACCAAGATACGGGCCTGGGACTCGACCCCGACAGGATGCCGCAGTTTAATCTAAAATGGGGTTTTGGGGGTAAAATCCGCTCCTGTATGACTGATGACTGACGCAGTAAAGTAAGAGGGAAAAATTGAATGTTGTGATGAAGCGGCGTCACTGCTACCGCGCTGATGTTAATTATTTTCCTATAACAACCTCAAAGCTTTTTACTCCTCTTACACAACAGCAATTTGCACCACGTTGTGCTTCTTATCAGTTCTGGTGTTACCTCTCACCTGTTTCCAGTTAGACCAGCGCTAAACAACCCCTGTTACCAGAAATTGAATATCTGAAATTCCATAATTCCATTTGCACCCACATCGTCCTCAATATAATGAACACAAATAAGCTTCAAAATGATTTAATTATTTTTGCTCAGCAATAAATTACATTTACAATCGGGTACTTCAGGCAACAGACACTCCTCACACCTGGAGAGACATCCGTCGTTTTCTTACCGGAAAAGCCAAAATCAATAAGAATCTTGCAAAATTATGGAGAAGGTTTTCTTTGTCTTTTCAAATCAAAATTCAATTTTATTTTATTTGTCGAGTACAAACACAGTGTGATATACAGTGCAACGCTTGTACGACCGTCCCTGACCTAAATGGAAAGATGGATAGGATTGAATAGAAAGATTTCACTACAATAAAGAGTATGGCAGTTTTCTTACTGGTTTCCAGTTTGATGCCCAGTTGTATTAGCACAGTTGAGGGTGAAGGACGCTATCCCCCAAACGCCCCCCCCCACCCCCGGCCTCTATACTGTAAATGTGATAAATATAATAAAGTAGAAAGTATAAAAATAATAAAATGAATCTTTAGCAAAAAGAACAGAACAGAAAACCCGTCTGTTTACAAGGGCTCGAAAAGCAGCTTTCACACTTCACCGATCGTTCTGAAGTCTCGCCCAGAAAAAACAAAACAAAACAAAACAAAAAAAAAAAGCTCAAGTGTGAAAATAACAAGGGAGAAAATCACTTGTGGGTTCTTAAAAATAAAAACCTCACTCCAAAATGATCGATGCGTGACTTGAAATCCACAACAGCTCCGATTTGTCAGTAGGATGTTCGTGTTTTGTTGGAACGAAAAAAAAAAAAACAATCTGGTGAGTGTGTGATGTGAATAATGAGCTTCCTGTTTAGAGAGGAAAAACATCTCCTGCTGAGTTCTGGCATGTAAAGAAGTTATTTTTTACTCCGACGATAAGGAAATGTGAGAGGATACGAAGCCGAGTCTCGGGGAGAAACACTCGTATCTTTGAATCCTACAACCTTTCCGTCTTTCAGTCGGTTAGTTAAAGCCGGAGTCATTTCCGTTCCCATCGTCTCTGATGAAACACAAAGCGCTCGAGCGCTCACGGGCGCCGCACATCCTCCGGAGAGAGCTAATGAAGTCAGCCATGATAACAATAAGAATTTAATGAAGCTGTGTGTCAGCGGCGGAGCCTCATCAGCGTGTAAGGCCGATCGGACAGTGTGTTTTCTGCACTTATTTCACTCTCATTACACAGATGTTCTGCAGAAGTCACTAATGTCAGGCTCTCTGTGTCATGTAATGTTTCTAATATCAGTGGGAAAAGGAGCGTCTCAGACTGAGAAGCAAGCGACAATGAAGGAAAATAGACAAGTGATAAAACGCCGAAAGCTGGAGTTTATGCGTAAAAAGGAGAATCTGTCTCCATGTCCTGAAATAAAACTGAAAGTGATCAGCAATTCATCAGTAATTTAATCCAAACAAGCAGCCCAACATCTCTACAGTTTTGCCTCAATTTCATATAATTCTACTAAAGTTTCTGATCATTCTGTTCATTTATTTGTCCATTTCATCTTGATGGATAATAATAATAATAATAATAATAATAATAATAATAATAATAATCAGGACCATTTAGAGAAGCTGAGAAATTGTGTTAGTGAGAAAAAATGAAGGTAACCTACGACTTTGTGTTGATGTGCAGCTCCGTATCAGTGACTCACAAATGCAGCTCTGAATGTTCCTAGAAAACTACGATCAGGTTGAGCAAAAGTAATGGCACTACCCAAAAATAAAAAAGCAGTTATTATGTGTCTGTGATGCGAAACATGCGGCAGTGACAAGGTGCAGCACCCAGGAGGTTCTCTGCCTCCATTTCATCATTACTTCGACATCTTCAGCTGTTTGTGGCTTGTGAGGTTTAGTGAACATGACTGATTATACAGGTTTCGTGAATCTCTTGGCACTTTCCCAGGAGGGAGTTTTGGTTGTCAACACATTGTGGCAGTGCTAATTTGGGGACATAATTCTTTTAACAATGGTCTCAAAGCAGCTTCACAGAAATGAAAAGGAAATTATGGAAATAACTTTGGAAAACTGTCAACATTAGATTGTTTTTAAAAGTTTGAATTATTTCGTTAAATGATATAATGAACTAATGGACTGATCTTGTCTGCATGTTAATACTGCAAACGTCAAATAAATGAAACCGACTCAATGTTGGAAATACGACCAAGACATTTATTTTATTTCTCAACTGCTCGTACTGCGGATGCTAATTTTTATTTCCACCTATAGAAGACGCTGCATTCAGTAACAAGAGCTTCGCAAAACACTTGCAAAAATATGACACATGACCTGGCGTATGTTAGTATGTTTCTGAACTTTCTCAGCTCGGTTGTAGAAGCTGATGTTTGCTACATTATGTTACATTCATTACAATTTCTGCACTTAAAGGTAATGTTGATCATACATGTTGATATTCTGTTGTTTTCAGGTTGCATGTACACGATTACACTAAATGTATTGACACTACAGTATATGACAAAGTCATACAACACTATGCAATTTAATGGATCTTTTGTTGGTTGAATTAAGTCATTTAATTTGTTTTTATTAAGAATCAAAAACAAACTGATAATTAAGTTTTATATGTAAATTCTTCAAATCTTTTAAACTTATTTCCATCATTTTTGACTCTTTGAAGCTGCTTTTAACAATAACTACTTGACTTGTGGTAGGACCATGCGGTGGTGTAGCGTTAGCACTGTCGCCTTTCACCAACAGGGTCCGGGTTCGATTCCCGTCTCTGTGTGTTTAGAATTTGCATGTTCTCCCTGTGCTTGGTGGGTTTCCTCCGGGTACTTTGGTTTCCTCCCACAGTCCAAAGACATATAGGGTAGGTTAACTGTCCATAGTGTGAATGTGTGTGTGTGCGCGCCCTGGATTGGTGCTCTGCCCAGGGTGTACCCTGGTTAGGCTCCGCCCCCTGTGACCCTGAATATGGGTAACCGGTATAGATGATGAGTGAGTGAATTGTGGTAAAGTTACAATTGATAACTGATCAACTAACTGACAAATTTCTCAAAAATATACCACAGGCTTAAGAGAAAATATGAACTGCTCCACACTCCAGTCCAGTAGGTGGCACTAACTGGGCATAAACAGAAAAAGGAAAAAAGAAGAAAAACCACAGTAAATGCATCAACTTTGTTGAAGGCCATCAGCCAAAATTTTGCTTCTTCTTTCCTTTTTCTGTTTATGCCGAGTTAGTGCCACCTACTGGACTGGAGTGTGGAGCAGAAAAAATAGTTTATTGCTTCATATGAGGCATGATATTGAAATAATCACAAGCTACGCAGTGCTTAAATGTTTATTAGATAGATTTAGTAGTTTTGTAATTTCTAACTACTTGAGACAGACAATAATCTTTAGTGATACGAAACTGGATTAAGTCGATAATATCTAAAGATCAATTCGATTTCAGTCTACGTCTGATTCTGAGCTCTAGACATTAGCGAGTCTGCTGGATGATGTCAAAAATGTCATTATCATGTATCAAAAAATCCATGTGAGTTCACATCACGCAGGACCTGTCATGGTCCTGTCACATCAACACCCTGGTGGAAACGTCCCGGCAGCGTCTCTACCACCTCATGGGTGAGAGACAATAGACTGCTGTCCAGGAAAGTGCTCAGGAACGTTTACTCCTGCACTGTAGAGAGCATCCTGATGGGAAGCATCTCACCCTGGTTCAGGAACAGCACACGCAGGACAGACGAGCTCTACTCTCAGCGGTGCTGGACCAAGGCCAGGAGCATCGTGAAGGACCTCAGCCACCCCAGCAATGGACTGTTCTCTCTGTGGTGGTCAGGAACGCGATTCCGCTCTCTGAAGGCCAACACAGAGAGACTGAGCAGGAGCTTCTTCCCGCAGGCGATACGGTCCCTCAGCCAGACATTTACACTCAGGACTAAACTGATCGGCTTTGCTTTTTATTTCTTCGCCCCAGTGTCTGATGAAGTGCATTACTCACTACATTGCACATTTGCACATGGCTCATATGTTGCACATTTCTTGTTCTTGTTAAAAAGAGGACTAACTTGTACTTCAGATCATGAACAATAACCCTGCTGCTCACACACACATCATTTCATTTCATACTTCACATTTTTACTTTACACTGCTGCTGTCGTACCCACACGCCGTATCTCTACCCTTGGATAGTTGCATATTTTTGTATATATTTCATAGTATACAAATTTTACATTTACATACTTTATATATTTCTTATATATTTTTTATTTTAAATGTTTTTATTGGAAATTCTATCTCAAGTTTAACTGTAATTTTCTAGTGCAATTTTCCTTGTATTGTAGATGGATTGGCACCGTGTCCAGGGTGTGTGTACCCTGCCTCGTGCCCTAAGCCTCCTGGGATAGGCTCCGCCCCCACAACCCTGAATACAGGATGAAGCAGCATAGAAGATGAGTGAGTGAGATGAGTGTAGAGAAATCTTTTTATTCTGTCTCATCTCTCCTTTTAAGCTCACAAACAGTCGTGTAAGCATTTCACTGCGTATCATACAATAAAGAGAAAAATGGAATTTTAATTTGCAAAAATGAAAAAACCTTCCCCATAATTCTGCAAGATTATTATTTATTTTGGCCAAGAATACATATTTACAAAATGATTCATAAATGAGGCCCAGTGTGTGCAATTTAGGTTTTATTACAAATTCAGCTGTGACTCCCACTGAAACTGTCTCAGATATGACACACACATGGAATGAAGGATTAATGGTTCAGGAGGATTCACCAGTCGTGTCCTTGGAATTCTTATGAACATATGCTGCACTTCTCAGGGCTGTTTGCAGGATGACACTGAGACACAGCTCGAGTGTATTCAGATGCTTTTAACACACATTTGTAGAATTTCTAAATCATAAATAGAGCAGTCCTTTTAAGATTATGAGCTCTTATTTTAGTAGCTTTTCTGTGCCTTCCGTTATAATTACAACAAAACGTTACTAACAGAACATTACAAAAAAGTCATAAAAAAGAAATATATTGAAAAAACGAAATCGGTTAAAAGTGTGATTAATTAATGTTTTTATTCATTCATATAAAATGGCTAATTAGAAAGAAATAGAATTGTTCATAATTAAAAAGATCCAAGTACAGAAACATTCAAGTAAAAAGAAAGAGTGTATTTACATTTAGGCATTTGGCACACACACCCTGACCCAGAGCGACTTACATTTCTATCTCATTATACATCTGAGCAGTGGAGGGTTAAGGTGGCCCCTAGTATTAAGTCAAGGGATATAAAATTCAAAAAGGCCTCAAAGGTCTCTAAAGCCTGTGGTAGCATGTCTGTAAAATCTATAAAATTCTGACTATAAGAAAATGATAATTAATTAAAACTCGCTGTTCTGTCATGATAAAAGCTTGACATTGGCATCACTTCAGATACTCACTCATCTATACCACTTAATCCTATGTACAGGGTCACAGGGTCGGAGCCTATCCCAGGAAACTTAGGGCAGAAGGTGGAGTACACCCTGGATGGGGTGCCAATCCATCACAGGGCTCACACACACACACACACACACACACACACACACACACACACACACACACACACTACGGGCAATTTGGGAACACTAATTAGTCTACTGCAGGTGTATGGACTGTGGGAGGAAACCAGAGTACCTGGAGGAAACCCATCAACCACGAGGAGAACATGCACATTCCATGCACACAGAGGTGAGAATGAAACCCAGACAAACCCGGAGAATCAAACCAGGTGCCAGGCGACAGTGCTAACCACTACACTGGTGTTTGGTCCGATGTTTGATGTCTGGTGTTTGATCTCTGGTGTTTGATGTCAAGTGTTTGATGCCTGGTGTTTGATGCCTGGTGTTTGATGTCTGGTTTTTGTTCTGGTGCTTAATGTCTGGTGTTTGGTCTGATATTTAATGTCTGGTGTCTGATGTCTGGTGTTTGATGTCTGGTGTTTTGTCTGGTATTTAATATCTGATGTTTTGTCTGGTATTTAATGTCTGGTGTTTGGTCTGGTATTTAATGTCTGGTGTCTGATGTCTGGCGTTTGCTCTGGTGTTTGATGTCTGGTGTTTGGTCTGGTATTTAATGTCTGGTGTTTGGTCTGGTATTTAATGTCTGGTGTTTGATGTCTGGTATTTGATGCTTGGTGTTTGGTCTGGTATTTAATGTCTGGTGTTTGGTCTGGTATTTAATGTCTGGTGTTTGGTCTGGTATTTAATGTCTGGTGTTTGATGTTTGGCATTTGCTCTGGTGTTTGATGTCTGGTTCTTAATGTCTGGTGTTTGGTCTGGTATTTAATGTCTGGTGTTTGGTCTGGTATTTAATGTCTGGTGTTTGGTCTGGTATTTAATGCCTGGTGTTTGGTCTGGTATTTAATGCCTGGTGTTTGATGTTTGGAATTTGCTCTGGTGTTTGATGTCTGGTGCTTAATGTCTGGTGTTTGGTCTGGTATTTAATACCTGGTGTTTGGTCTGGTATTTAATGTCTGGTGTTTGATGTCTGGCGTTTGCTCTGGTGTTTGCTCTGGTATTTAATGTCTGGTGTTTGGTCTGGTATTCAATGCCTGGTGTTTGGTCTGGTATTTAATGTCTGGTGTTTGATGTTTGGCGTTTGCTCTGGTGTTTGATGTCTGGTGCTTAATGTCTGGTGTTTGATGTCTGGAATACCAGAAACCCACAGCACACACAGTAAGTGGATGTGGAATTGCTTCAGTGTCACCAGAACGTGACTGATCGCCGCACTGTTTGCTTGTGTTTGTTTTAATCTCTGGAGTATTGCAGAGCCGCTCCTGCAGATTTTTTCATGTTAAACTGACACACTTTTTCACATCCTCACCAGCTGTATTTTTAGACATTTTTTTTTGTTTTTCTTCCATCTCTCTCCTTCATGTCTGATTAATGGTATTCCATCCAGGATAGATAGACGTCTTGTATTGGAGCAGATTTTCAGCTCTTGTTATGTTTTAAGAGTATATTTAAATAGTGATACATCAAAAACATTTTTCAATGAAATATTTAGTGCTTCATAACTCAGCGATGTCAAGTGTTATTTAGGTCTGTTTATGTTTTCATGGTTTAAATCACATCCATGCTCACGCGTGTGTTCACGCACGTACACGACTACACATCCTCTTTATAAACGTACAGAGATAATTGGATGGTGTTGGGTTGCAGTGGAGATGAGAAGATTGGCTTCAGGAGAAGATGTTTCTGTACAGTGGTAAGTGAAGTGTTTTTATTTTAGTTGTACATATAGTATCTGTTTCTCTATTTAGATTGGAACTGGCAGTGGGTGTGGCTTTATTAAAAGAAAGAAATTAGAAATGAACTACAGTGCTAGCATCTTTTTGATGAGAACAGTGTGTTAATATTTATAAATGTTACTTTTTGGGGACATACGCCCCTCCTGTACTCGTCTATATTTAATTCATGTCCTGTTGTCCTCTAAAGTTTTGCCATCAAGCATTTCTTTTCACAAATGTCTAAAAACAGAAAGCATGCAGTCAATCATACACAAAAATTCAACACTTTACAAACAATCAGCGTTTCCTCCTTGTCAGGAAGGCGATGGTGACTTAATCATTCCTCGGCTCCACAAACACACCTGGCTCTCACGTGGCCAAACTGGATCCAAGTCCTCTCCAACCCAGCTGCTCCAGGATCAGGAAATGTGCCATGCTGTTTACTTTTATTACTTTGGGTGACATTTTTATCCACAGAGATCTGTAAGTGAAACTGAGTCCACAATCTGAGCTGAAGCCCTCTGGGGTCTTTATGGTTAAGCACCTGATTAAATGCTCTTAATGTTTTTTAAATTTGGTAACGAATAAAAGCTACAGGATTAAGAAATGTCTGTTCTGGTAGGTGTTGGTATTGCAGTGTGTTTGTACCAGTGATATTTTACTATTAGGTACTAGGTATTAGGTTTCATGCGAATAAACCAATTCTCATGCATCACTGACAAATGTGCTTAGTGAGCTAGTCACCTAACTGCAGCTAGCTAGCTAAAATATAAGCTCACGTCGAAGGGAAAATGGGTGCGTCAGCGGTTTTCCATGATGGAGGAGATGTTAGATGATGGATGCTTTAAGTTATTTGAAGCAGAGAAAATGTTGTTTACACTCAGTCACTGCTCCTGCAATCACTGTAGCAGTAATAACTAGCAGTATTGTGTGAACACTGTCGCCTTGGGTCACCTCCAGGGTATGGGTTCGATTCCCGGCCAGGCTCGATTCCCGTCTCTGTCTGCGTGGAGTTTGCATGTTCTCCCCGTGCTTGGTGGGTTTCCTCCAGGTACTCCGGTTTCCTCCCACAGACATGCAGATTAGGCTAGTTGGTGTTCCTAAACTGCCCGTAGTGTATGACTGTGTGTATGTGTGCAACCCCGCCTAGGGATAGGCTCCAGGCCCCCCGGGACCCTGAATACAGTATGAAGTGGTATAGAACACCGTGTGAGATACGTATTAAAACCATGTGAGATACAGTAGAAGAGTATCTGTGATGTGCGAGTGGTGTTGGTGAATGAGTGTGTGTAACATTTCACAGATGCTTCTCTTCTGCAAGTTGATGAAAAGTTATCCATCACAGACGGCTTTCTTTAAAACATCTTTAAATGTTTTACTGCGGCTAAGAGTCTCATCACCGTACTGTACTCGAAGTCTTCTGTAGATGTCAATTATATTTACACCTTCACTCACCAGAAATCTCATCATGAGTCCCGGAATCCCCCTATAATATATACGAGGGATACCGTGTGTGTCTATTGCTGTTCTTCCTGGTCGCCCACAACTACAGGCCACTAGAGGCCGCTATAAAGCTGTTTCACAGTACATCAGTAATCCAGAACAAACAGTTTTGTTTTGTTGTGCGTTTGTTTAAAATAAGATTTTAATTAGCGTTGAGTTGTTGAATGAAATCAAGTCTTTTCAAGTCAAGACCCCAAAGTCCATGTGCTGTCTCAAGTCACGCGTGTTCAGTTACAAGTCAGTGTTGAGTCTTTTCTTGTTTTGTGAGAGACGCTCCAACACTCTGCTGTCAGCTCCTCAGACTTCACTGCTAGAGAAAAAACAGTAACTAAATAATGTGAAATCTACATGCACACGTTTTTGAACCTGTGGAGTGTTTGGAGGTTTTATTTGTTACATTGTTAAGTTTAGATTTCATTTGATATAACTAGGCTACCTCTGTAAATAAGCTTATTCTTAACTGACTTAATTTTAATATCTGCACGGCTTCAGTGGACGACTCTTATAAATACATCTGAAAAGAGAAACATCTAATAACATAGAGAAAGAAAACTATGAAAAAATATAAGAAATGTTATGAAAATACTATAAAACAATATAATTAGTAGTGTGTTATAAATATACACATATATAATATAAATATCGTTTTATGAGATAATATATGTCTTTATTTGTTTTTATGCTACTGCAGCAAATACAAGGGACAGAACAGTGTATACGAATTGCACTATGTAATATAATATTGCACAGTTTAAAACGGTGTTATTGCAGAAAAATGTAAGATATTGTAACAGCAGTATATAAGAGTAATAACAGTGTGTGTGACAGTGAGAGGTTCACTGGGAGCAGCTCTGATTGTACAGACGAACAGCAGCAGGGAGAAAAAAATCAAGATTTAAAAATCAAGGTATAATGTGGTGTTATATTTATTAGTGTACGAACATCAATTATTATTATTATTATTATTATTATTATTGTGAAGTAAGACAGTGTGTAATGTTGTTGGTATTTGATCGTCAACGTTCTAGCGGATACTAATGAGCACTGAGGAACGAAGACGCATCATAAAGATTCTCGCTCCTTTAGGTTCCCCACGTGTCCTGTGACGTCTCGCAGAGGTTAGCGCCAGGAGAACGCGATCAGCGGTGTGTGGTGTCGGGGTATTTTTAATCTCTGTTTCTATATGCGTATGGAAAAGAACAAAAAAATCAATTTTCACTCGGAGCCCCTTCGCATCTCTACAGGCGATGATTCTCGGTATTAGCGCACACATCTATGCTAATAGCGCGCCATATTTCACACCGGCAGTCGTTTGCGTGACTGAAAGAGATTGATCAACGGTGTTTACGGATTCAGCGCGTAGCACGGGCGAAATGATCCGCCATAAATCACCATGCACCTCCATTTCTCGCAAACGAGGACACTGGGCTTTTGAGCTGCTGGCGAATCCGTCATGTGGCAGTCAGGAATGCACCCCACGTCACGTAATTAATCTGGACAGCTTCCAGCAATCTGCGACAGTCCCTCTCTGATCCATCGCTCCATCGCCCGCGAGACCTGACGCGAGAGAGACGCGGCCAGATTGCCTCTCAGCACTCCGCGCTTGGACTCGGAGACGAGCTCGAGTGCCGGCTGATCGCTTTTTTATCCAAATGTGACAAAACTCATTCATCAAGGTTATTCATTCGCTTGGAAATGTATGCTAACGATGAGCTGACTAGCAATGGAGAGCTTGTTGAAGGTGTCTAATCGCTGACTTTAAAGCTCTGGAGATTGAGAGCTGCAGTTTTGGATAAGGAGGAGGAGAAGAGTGGAAATAAATCATCAGACACTTTCCTTTGATTACATTACGGCTGCTCATTTTCTCCGTCTCCTCCATCCACATCTCAGTTCTTTGAGCAAGAGACTCGCAGACATTAATCTCCACCAGTTTAACGATTTTTCACAGCATTGCCTTTCATCCAGAAACAAACGGTTGTGTGTATAGATCACTTTTCCTTCACCATCTTTCTTTAAATTGAACAGTTTCACATATTTGGGCTTCGTTCTCACGCTGGGTATTTTAAGCCTTAAATAACAAAAAATACAAAAAGAAAAAAAGAAAATAAAGTGACATTAACAGGGTTTGCGCGCCTGGCCAGTAGTGAGCCGTGCTGTTCAGACTCTTCAGGCCTCTTCAGGTGCGACTGAAAACTGTGAAACCCCTGCAAGTAAACCGCTACTGAACTCTGACCGCAGAGCATCTGGCCGTTATTTCATGTTCCGCAGCATATGTGGTCCTTGTATGTTACACAATATTATTTACAGTAAATCATTAGAGCCGCTGTTTACTTACAAACAAAATCTATACTTCTTTCCTTCCACTGAAATCCAATCAGATATTTCTTTCAGTCTGAGTCGTAGCTCTACATCGCGGACGAGCGTGTAAACATTTCACTGTATATCGTACTGGGTCTGGCTGTGTGTGTGTGTGTGTGTGTGTGTGTGTGTGTGTGTGACAAACAAAAACTTTGAATTTGAATATGAGTTACTTTAACGTCACTTAATTAGTGCTGTAGGTTTTTAAATTTGGAATGTCCTTGAGAAAACCTCTAGTGGTCAGTAACTGTATTGCAACATTTATTTATTTATTTATTTATTTATTTGTTTGTTTGTTTTGTTTATTATTATTTTCTTTTTTTTTTAGCTCCCCTGCGTCATAAAGAGGAAAAAAAGAAATAGAAATGTACAAAAAGTAAGAGAATAATTAAAATGTCTGTAATTTTGCTAATTATTACTTCTTGACTGAAGGCTTTAGGGTGTGGCTGCTACTCTTGGATCTTGGGTAATAGCATCTATTATACTGACTATACTAAAGTTATTTAAAGCACGTGTTTCTTTATTTAATGACATTTTGCTGATGTGATGGGAAAAGGGATGAGATATATATATAGTATATATTTGTGCATGCGCACATTGATGCGTCTTTACTCGCATCATTAGGTTTTGTCATTTCCTTTGAAATGATCTCACACTCTGCTCTGTTTCTGAAGGTTCCCTCCAGTTTCACTTGGACAGACTCACCGCCTCAAACATCTATTCAATCACAGATTTGATGCAAATCACAAATATGTATTCACCTTCTACATTATGCATAGTGTGACTCTCTCTCTCTCTCTCTCTCTCTCTCTCTCTCTCTCTCTCTCTGTCCTCTGGACCTGTCTGACTCGTCCTGGTGTCCCTCTTCTGGTTGGAGATCTCGTCACATGGACGAGTTCCTCTCAAGGTTTCTTCCTACTACCACTCTCCCCTCCACGCAGTGCTGCCTCCGTTGTCCACCATTGTGGAAATGCAATCTCCCTGCTGCCGGTGCAGACTGATGACATCATCAAGCCTCCTATACATGTGCAGTGACTAAACGTCACACGAATTCCGATCTGCCTGTTCTAATTCAAGTCACATGACCACATGACCGGACCACATAAAAAGTGGCTCAGATGCGATATGAAAACCATCAGATTTGTGTGTTCAGAATGAGATTTAAAAAAATCCGAGTATGAAATGGAGGGAACTAATCCCGGTGAATTGGACGTCCTCTAACATGCGGAGCGCTTTACTGCAGCCCGACTCCTCTCAAAATAACACCGGACTATTTATTAGTAACTATAACCCCTTAGCTGTGTTTATTTTTTAATCATCTTTTGATCTTGCTAAAAATCGAATGCAGCCCTGCCAGAGTTCAGATCAATCGCACGCTGCGTTTTATCCTGTTTAACCTCCGAGACTTCAGATCGGCTCGTTCATTTCCTCTGCCACTCGTCCCTCATTGAATTTCCTCCCTCGCTCTTGCGGGGATCCATCTCGCTTTGATTAATTGATCTGGCGTCTTTCAGACATTCCCCCCCGCCACATCCGCCCCCCCCCCATCCCTTAATGAAATTTCCAGTATTTACATGAAGGCTCGCTACATAGAGCCTGTATAAGACATTCATAAGCTTTAATAGATAAATAC
>JAAGKR010002365.1:0-96140 GCA_011419295.1 Clarias macrocephalus
TCGGTATAATTATTTTTGTCAAACGTCTTTTTCTTTGAAGGCATGGATTAAATTCATAGTCATATGCTAATAAAAACAATGAGGAGATAAACAATGAGGGGAAATTGCATTGGCAAAATCTTGAGTGAAAAAAAAAATAAAAGTAAGATTTATTAATTATTAATACTTTGTTCAGGCTTGTATAAAGTATTTAAGAGTAAAAACTTGAGTAAAAGGTTATCTCACCAGAAAATGACTTTGGTAGAAGTTAAAAATCACCTTGTATTACTTCAGTACACCTTCTTAAACATCAAATTCCAAAGGGAAAAAAAAAAAACATGGTGTTCTGCATGTGGCCTAATCCGCGATGGTATCTAGAACACGTTAGCCTGGCCATCACTGTAGCCAGTTATCTGAACAGGCTTAAGATAAAGTACCTAATATTAAGTAACATTGACATAATTTCTCTACTAAATCAATATTAATATAAGTTGCATCAATGCGCTTTTTCAGGTTGGATGGGGGAATTTTTTAAATGCCAATATTTCAGTAACATTTTGGTAGGCATAAGAATCTTTAAGTCCAATGCACTTAAGTTCATGGGTGTGTAATGTTAACTTGGTCATTAACACAGTTCTCTGTAGTCGGGGAGGTCGTCACCGGTTACTAAAGTGGTAATGTTTGCAGCAGAGCCTATATCAACTGCATCCACAAGGGTACCAGTTATCATTGATTCTACTGTGACAATGTGGGCCTTCTGTGCTTGGTGGTTGGTAAAAGTCGGTCATTATGGGATCAAGATCCTTAGGGGAAATGTATCAGAGTAAAAATACACATTTTATTTAGGAAATGTCGCGGCGTAAAAGTGAAAGAGAAAAGTTGTCCGAAATATAAATAAAGAAGTAAAGTACAAATACGTGAAAGTTTTACTTTCTGTGCGTGGAGTAACAAAGTATTTCTACTTCCCTCCCTTACAGCACTGACTTTGTTGAGAACTCTTTTACAGCTTTAAGCACCACTTGCTTAGATATGAAATTACTGAGTAAAGGCTGTACTCAGCAGAACTTTGAGCAGAATGATGATTGTCTTCCCCCGACAATGAGCATCAATCTAGCTTCTTGGAAAATCCAAGATTTCATTGGAATTTGTACTTCTTGGCGATCTCTAAGAAGAAGAAGACAGTAGTCACAAAAATAGCACCAACTTTGGTGTATACACTTCATCGTAAAACAGTGGGTGTCTACTTACTGTGCTTCTTGCTTGCCTGTGTATGCATCAGGTTACTTTGGCTACGCTTACAGTACATTACAAGCCACATTATTCAATTCCGATTTTTTGTTCAGATCGGATCCATATGTCATGACAGTTCACATTTATAATTACGTAATTAAGTGTCTTTTATCTGACTCTAATGTGGACGCGACTGTCCATCACGCACGCACGCACACACACATAACGAAATGTCTTTGCTTGCATCATCTGGGTCTAAACATGTATAATATTGTATGTATGCGACCAATCATTCGGTTCAAACTACTGATGCTATTTTAGCAAAAAATATGTTTGGGAGATTTGCTCTGGAAATTTACTCTGGAGGAAGCCAAGCAGTTAGTTTTGGCAAGCAGTTAGTCTGTATTTGTTGAGGTCCAGAAGAAGGAAGAAAGCCAGACGCCTCACTTTAACTGTTTGAGCAGCTATCTGGCACTGCTCTGAAATCCCTGCACTGCTGGTGCTGACTGATGACATGAGTGGATGGCCTACACACATGAATTCCGATCTGATCGTTGTCTTAATTCACATGACTGCATATCGGATATATATCCTATCTAGGACAACATATGAAAAATCTGATCTGTGTCACACTGGGGTAAACAATTTGAGTCACTTCAGGATGGTATTGTGAATGTAGCCTGTATGTGCTGGAGAAAATGCTCACTTACTGTACAGTATGTCCACACAAACCCAAAGTTATATTTTAAAATGAGTGAAGTTAAGAAATGTACATACTGTAGGAAAAGTATTGCTTCAGATTTGCACAAGATTTCTGAAGCATCAGTAATCAGTAAGCATTACTAATTTAGTTTTTAACTTTTTGATTCGGTTTGCGAGTTAAGTTCAAAAGTTACGTCGATAATTATATCAGGAAATTTGTAAATTCATTGGTTATGCAGGTACTTAAGTTAATCTTCTGGGCTCTCCAGTAACTTCAGTGTAACATTTTCAAGGATGTAAAGCAACTGCAGTGTTTCTAAATAAAATTCTAAGAAAAACTTTTCTAAGAAAATGATTTTAAAAGATCTTTTTTTTTTCACCTCCATCTTGGACTTGGAAAAAAAAAGAGAAAAGAGAGAAAAATCATTAATGCATTAATTTATCTTTAGTAGCTGCTTTATTTAGGAGCCAGAGCCAACCCTTGAACACTGAGTGCAGAGCAGGAATATACTTCAGGTGAGAAGCAGATTCATCAAAGTATAGGGGCACGCACGCGCACACACGCACACACGCACGCACACACACACACAAGCGCGCAAGCACACACACACACACGCACACGCGCGCACACAAGCACACGCACACACACACACACAAGCACACACGCAAGCACGCACGCGCACACACGCGCGCGCACACACATACACACACTCTTATTCACTCATATAAGCAGTTTGGAGTAGCCAGTCTGTATACCACTTTTGAGAGATATGAGGAAACTCCAAGCAGGCAGTATCCTGAGCTTAGACATGAGACTGACCCATGAACGCTGCTGAGAGACCCAACTCAATATATTTATATTTAACAGAGAAACTTTAGTGATTCTCCAGGAAACAGGAAGCATCAAAATGTGAACTTGGTTCATTGTGAGATGCACATCCACTGCATACTGATAGGAGCCGCTGTTCAAAAGATCCCTTACTCCATTCTCAAGTGGTCTATGGAAAATGATCAGGCTAAAGAGCTACAGTATGTTAAATAAAGTTAAATTGTCCATACTTTATTCAAAATTGTATTCTCTCCATACCCAAACTTTGTACATTTCCTTCATTTCTCCTTCTTTTCTACCGCGCAGAGAATCCCTGATGAATATTTAACGACGGCATACATATTTATGCTCGGCAGTGCATAAAGTGTGGTGAAAACATTTCATTCAAATGTACTGTATAACGTGGTTCAAACCAGCATCTGGAAAATAAGCCATGGAATTTGTGGCGTTAGAATCCGACGCTGGTCTAATTACGGTTTCTGGAGGATGTGCAATACTGACCATGACCTGTCGCTGACACGACACACTCAATCAGCACTGCACATACTGTGAGCTATAAAACATGCAGCAGTCTATTAAATCACACGGTTTTCACATGACCAGATGGTTTAGCACTCATAACCCGCATACCGTAGATCGGCCTTTAGATCGCTTCGTTGCTTTGTTTGTTATAGCTTAGTTATATAATCTTCATACAATGTCTTTTAGTTAATATTCAGACAACAGCTTAGGAAAATGTGGGTAAGAAAAGTAAAAAAGAAAATGCATAATCTTTTAAAGTACGGGTGTGATGAAAAAAGATTTGCATATGCATAATTATAGAATGTATTTATATGCCGTAAAAGGAATGCAACACGTTTTTTTTCTCTTATTGTGCAGTACTTAAATCTGTACTTGATTTACTACTCACTGCATTTTCAAACACCTGAAAGTTTCTCTATAATCATATTTGCGAAAAAAAAACAAAACAATAAAACAAGTGTAATGTAACTTTTTAGCAACTAAATCTAAAATCTAAAATTCCTAACAACACTTTAAGTAAAGCCTTTATTTGTCACATGTACATTACTAGTAACGTATACATATTGTCTCTTTGCATATCCGGGCTGGAATCTGAGGAGAGCCACCCATGATATGGCACACCTACTGTAGAGCATACAGGGATAAGGCCATTGCTCACGGGCCCATAAAGGCAGCCTGGTGGAGCTACTGTAGGGCTTGAACCACTTACCTTCTAATGAAGAACCCTCTGAGGTACCACTGTCACCAGTGGCAAGCACTGGCCAGAAACACTGGTAACTGAGTGTGTTAAGGGTCTGGGATCAGAAGGTCAACGGTTTCAGCTTGACTAGATTGGGACTCCAACACACACTCACTCACACACTGTCTATACAGTTTGGTGCTGTATACAGAGTTGCAGGGTGCCTGAAGCCTATCCCAGGAGACTTAGGGCACGAGGTGGGGTAGATGCGGTGCCAATTCATCACAGGGCACAAACACATACACATACTCACAAACACACTACAGGCTATTTTGGATAATCAGGATGTCTTTGGACTGTGGAAGGAAACTGGAGCACCTGGGGGAAACACAGTAAGCACGGGGAGAACATGAAAACTCCATGCACACAGACACTGAGGTGGGAATCAAACCCAGACCCTGGAGGTGCAAGGCGGCAGCACTAACCACAACACCACCATGCCACCGGGACTCAACAGTCTCACTGTAATATGTTTCTACAGTACATACACTTTGTATTTATTAAGGCATTTACATTGTGACAGGTAACGATATGCATTTAATGAATTTGGGATTGTATCACTAGTGTTATCATGCTCGATAACAATTGAGAGATTAATTAACCTTTTTGTTATTTCGCTTAAGCTATTTTGTTCTTACATTCTTTGATGAAAGAGGCTCTAATTAAGAATTAAACATTACTAAAATCAGATCAGTGTGAAATCTGGACTGTGTTTTGTTTGCTTATGTTTATTGTACTTTTGGCTTTTTAGAGTTCTATTCATTTGAAACTTTTTTTTTAAAAACTAGAATGAAATTTGAATTCTAATTTGATCAGAGTAATTCATATTGTAAACATTTACACTTTTATTTGAATAGGAAATTTTACTACCATTGTTTAGTGCATATTGAGTACTTCCTGGCCCGATACAATTGTTATAAAGTAATGAACTTTTCTCAGGAAAAGTATTAATTTTTTATTTTTAGATGTTTATTGTTGTGATCGCACACTGTGCTGGATCAACCGAACCCATACAGGCAGTGATTTTATCCTGTGCAGTAACAAAGAGGACATTTCTGGGGTTAAAGGTCAGACCCAGGGGAAATGAAGAGATTGCACTCTGTGTCTCTCAATGAAGTAAGACCCAAAACAAATTGATGTGTGAGACCCCAGGGAGGTTGAGGTTTTTTTTATTTTTAATGACAGACCTCACAACTCTGCAGGCCCACAGGGGCAGTAAAGTATGGCTGGAATTGTACAGTGTCAAACAGGAAACACTCGGACTCACTTTGAATACCTCTGAACCTAAATGTACTATTCTGAAAAAAAAAGTGGTTTAACCTGACATGTGTACCTGCTTCATTGTTGCATATCAGTGAGTATGAATGCACTCATGATTACAAAACAATCACATATGGTGATGTTTCCATGGGAACATTTTTTTTTCTATTGAGGTGTAAACAGCTTGAAGAAGAACAAATGGTACAATTAAGAAAAATCCACAGCCAGCGTTGTGGGTTGTGATAATGGTGTTATTACTGTACCGCAGTGAGTAGTTAAAATCAATTTCCAAATTACATGAGCATATTGAATTTCCCTCTAATAAACATTTCTACACTCTCAAATAGCTACTCATGTTGGTGCTCTTGATGTTTCTAATACTGATTTCTGGTTGATTTGTTTTAATGCAATTGCAGTCCAAAATGCTGGTGTAATAATACGAGCATGGACTCAGGTGGAGTATCAGGCAGTTCTGATTGCTGCAGCATCTTCTATTAATTAATTGCAATATTTAATTAAATGATTCATATATTTCCTAGTACCTACAGTAGGTGGTGAGTAAGTCTAATCTTGCTTTTCACTAGTCATTACAATTTTTCGAGCTTTGCCTTTCAGCTGCGCCAAGCACCCATCTGGTAATTTACAGCTAATTGGCATTAAATTAGTTTGGTTAGACTTAGTCAAACATTTTACACTCAACCTTGCTAAACGGCTGATAGATAAAGCTGTATGTGATCATGTAAAATATGATTATTCATGTGTAAAAAAAAAAAAAATCACATCTGAAACATAAACCACCTGCTCAATGTGTTTAATTAACATGTGAAAATAAATGAATTGTGAAAAATCAGGGGAATTAGCAGGCGATCGTACAAACACCCACGCTCTATGTGAAAGCCTACTGTATAATGTGAAAAAAAAAAAACAAGTGAATCGTGTGATTGTTCCAATATGTAGTTCATATATGACACTCTTTATAAGGCTAGATTACAAAACAGTACAAATGATGGCAAAGCAAGTGAAGTTCAAATATTCCCCAGCTGTTGCGTTTTGTATCCATCACTAAAAGCAGACAGCATGACATGAGCCATCTCCAGCCGGAAAAAGTGAGTGAAGGAATCATTTCACTCAGGTTAACCATGATTGATGACAACCATAGTCCCTTAACCACATACTGGATTTCTCTGTCTTTCTTAATATCTGTTTTCCTCCCAATCCTCCTTTCACTATATATATATATATATATATATTTTTTTTTTTTTGGAGGGAAGGTACAGCGATGTATCAGACCTGTAGTAATTTCTCGTTACATACAGTAGCACACTGTAGTTCATTGCTCACAAGCGCTCGAGTGGAGTGATTCCTGGTATGTGTTGATAAGTATTAACGTTGCACATTTTGGTTTGTATTCTAATGAGGTGTTTCTGCAGTTTAATCAATAAGCCGGTGCGTTTAATCAGCAGCCTTTTTGATGGATCTCCAGCATCACACCCATTTATCAAGTCAATTGGACATTCATCACACACTCAGCAGCACCATGGCCTCTCCTCAGCAAAATCAGTCTGCATATAAAAGATTCTGTGAAAGCATGTGTATAGGCTGGACATGATGTATTATCTGCATGAGAAGAAAAAAAAAATCAATATAATTGATAAACATGGCATGTGTAATGTGGTTTTGTGAAATATCAGGCGAAGCATTTTTTGTTTTCTAAAAGTTTAAATCTAAGTTTTTTTCTATGCCGAGCCAAATTTCTTATTTCTATCAGAGTAACTCATTGTGACAAAGTGTGCTGCCTTTCATTTGTACGAATATCTGCAATATCATTTCTCTTTAATAATAAACGTCCTAAGGCACAGGTGGTTTTTATTGTTCACCATTTTCACCATTCATTGCTACAACTGTACTAGTTAAATTGAAACGAATTGCTTTGCAATTCACACATGAATTCTTGAAACAACTCATTGAACTGTAAAGTGAATCTGAAATGAAGCTGGCAGCAAGAATCAACACATTTTAAAAAATATTTTATGGGACTAACAAAGGCCCAAAGAAGACAGTAATCAAACAGAGGTCACAGTCAGCCTGTGCTTTTCTGTTTGTCTTCACAATAACGCTAGCACAATTCAACCGCTAGCACAAATTACTACTACGACTAGTACAATTACTTACTAAATCTAGAACACGCTTCATTACATGCGAAAGATCACCAAGGACTTAAACACTTGACTGAACATCATGAAGTTTAAACAAGACACTTTTATAATTATGTTTAGTGTTGTGGAACATCAAAAAAGTTACTTCCTCTTATCACTTCCTTGATAACAGTTAGCACTCGCATGGCAATAGCTCTGAACATCGTCGTTTGCTTCACCTCTCTCTCTCTCTCTCTCTCTCTCTCTCTCTCTCTCTCTCTCTCTCTCTCTCTGACAGACATGCAGCTTGTCATGTTACCAGCTTGTCACTCCTTCCAAAAATGCTAAAACAAATCTTCACCATTTTAAATATTTGCACACATTTGTATATTTGTTTGCCCATCTACCATAAAAGTTCTAAAGCAAGTTGAATCTGGACGCACCTTCTCATTCAAAGAGGCTGAATTTGTATTATGGCAAGAAAAAAGCAGCTAAGTAAAGAAAAGCGAGTGGCCATCATTACTTTAAGAAATGAAGGTCAGTCAGTCCGAAAAATTGGGAAACCTTTGAAAGTGTCCCCAAGTGCAGTCACAAAAACCATCAAGCGCTACAAAGAAACTGGCTCACATGCGGACCGCCCCAGGAAAGGAAGACCAAGAGTCGCCTCTGCTGCGAAGGATAAGTTCCTCCGAGTCACCAGTCTGAGAAATCGCAGGTTAACAGCAGCTCAGATCAGAGAGCAGGTCAATGCCACACAGAGTTCTAGCAGCAGACACGTCTCTAGAACAACTGTTAAGAGGAGACTGTGTGAATCAGGCCTTCATGGTAGAATATCTGCTAGGAAACCACTGCTAAGGACAGGCAACAAGCAGAAGAGACGCGTTTGGGCTAAAGAACACAATAAAGAACACAATAAAGAACACTCACTCACTCTCACTCATCATCTATACCGCTTAATCCTGTATTCAGGGTCATGGGGGGCCTGGAGCCTATCCCAGGAGACTTAGGGCACATGGCAGGGTACACAACTTTTGGTCTGTACTGTATCAGTACAGTATATATAGTAGTATATACAGTACATTTTATAAATATATGGAATATATATATAATGTAAGATAAATAAAACATTGTCCAATATATGGATATGTATAAATTATTATTCATCATATCACAAAAACACAGGGATGCAGTTCATATTATATATTATTACACTTGAAACACAAATCATTATGTCAGTATTGCAAATGTTTCCATTGTGCATTTTGCGGTGTCTATCCACAAGACCTCTGGGGTGTGCTGTGGTGTCTGGCACCAGGACATGGGCCGCTGATCCTTTGGGTGCTGTGGGTTGCAGGGTGGAGCCTCCACAGATTATATTGGTTGTCTGGTGCATCCCATGGGTGCTCAATCGGATTGGGATCTGGGGAGTTTGGAGGCTTAGTCACTGGCTTGTGCTTTTTGACTGCTGAGCCCTGTTCATGGGGGCTGTGGCGCACTGGCCTCCTATTGTGGCCAGCATTTATTCTTTGGCGATCTGTGCTGCATTGGCTTTTCTGTGGAATTTGACTGGACGGGCTGGCTTTGGTCCCAGCTGGCATGGGTGAGCCTTCAGTGTCCATGATTCTGTGACAAGTTTACTTGGGTATAATTGATAACCAATGTTAATGTGTCCTGTCATGCAGTGTTCTTCTTACCGTATGTCTGATTGGCGTACTGTATATGGAGTCTGTATACTTTTATATTGAGTCTTTATTTGGAGTTACAGTTCCCAAGAACATTTACTGGCCAAGATTTTCTTTTTACCTAATTTAGTTTATTCATGACCATCCATTGTCAAGAATAATAGGTTTAAAAATAAATAAATGAATAAATAAATAATAATTATTAAATATATAGAAGCCATATACAGAATATATATTATACAATATATATTATACAATATATACAGAAGCCAGTATATCTTGGGTACGTGAGGAATTTGACCACATACAGTGCCGTACATATTATACTAATATTTATGTTTCACTTGTTTCACTGAAGGAAAAAAAAAAAGCAATTAATAATTGTGTACAATATGGTTGTTTTATACAACAGGTTTCCCTGTTCTCTATACAGTTACCAAAACCCCACAGTTTACTAGTTAGCAGTTTGCATCCCTGCTTGCCTAAAAAAGTAGAAAAAGGAAAATAAAAGACAATCATGACTGTAGCTAAGCCCAAAGGTGAGCAACTGATCACCAGCAAAGGTCTGACTTACAAACAGGACAAAGTGTCTTAGCAAATACCCTCCAGTTAAAATCTGCCTATGTTAAAATGATCACTGGCATGAAAAAAAACATATAAAAATAGATATTGGGAAATGGTAATACAGTAAGGTGCAAAATGGAGATTACAATAACACCCTCAGTCTGTTTCAAATCTCCAGAAGGCATATGCAGATACAGTGTTATACAAACACTTACACACACACACACACACACACACACACACATGCCTGTGTCTGGCTGGTTCCAGATGTGCCCATGGTCTGGCCCTGTTCAAAATGCCAAACTGGATTAATTCACTTGGCACAGGCTCCCTCATCCCTCATCTGAGCAAATGTGCAAACCGTGATCCGCACTGGTGTATACCTGACCGCAACCTACACAGGGAGTATGAGAGAAAAAACAACAAAAAAAGAATTCATATGGAAATGCATGAGCCAGTTGTGTGTGTGTGTGTTTTTTTTCAGGAGACTGCAGTATGTAGATGTAATATTAATTCATTAATACTAGATTGAAACTGACCCATAAGGTTTGATAGATAAACAGAAGCCAAGCATATTAGAAACTGACTCAAGCTCCTGGGTTACTGCAAGACACCTGCAAAACAAACCCACACACTAGCTGTGCTTTTTTTCATTAGCCATGGGCACCATTAAAACATCCTGCTGCCTGTCAATACTCTTCACAAACTGGCCATCTGAGTTCATCAGTTGTGCTGACAATCCAACCGAGACCATTAGTGGCTTTGGATTTAGCCAGTGGTCATCGATTCCTTCTCACCCTGCCCAACCAGTGTCTCCCCTGTTGTGTATATTTACAGATGAGCCTAGCATTTTAGACCTGGCAGCTATACCACTTGCATCATCATTCATTGCTCATTTTGATTGATGATTAAAATGCCTTGTTGCAGGTAGATCAACATGGAAGATCAACCCAGAATTATGTTGCCTTGAGAGTTTTATGTAAGTTTAACAAAAATTAACAGTGGAAAATAATGGTATGTTTATGTTAAACTTATTAAATAGAATTATGAACATTCACAAACTTCATTCATTGAAATAACATACACATAATATTCATATGTAATGTCTATATGAGGCAGGAATTTATTAATATTATTTATTTTTGTGTGTGTGTGTGTGTGTGTGTGTGTGTGTGTGTGTGTGTGTGTGTGTGTGTGTGTGTATTGGCTTAGTGAAAGAATCCTAACCTCAGAACAATTATAAATTCCTAAAACCAAAAGCTTTAAGGACTTTGAAGACTAAAGTTTGTGATCCTTAAAAAAAAAAAGATAGAGAAAAGCTTTCATTAGAGCAACAACAGCTTCCACCAAAAAACACAATTTCCAGAAGTCCTTCAAGCTTTGGGATGCCTTAAGGCATCAGCATGACGTCTACGAGGGTTGTTTGCAAGCTTTTAGGTTCCCATAGTGCTCTAGGACAGAGTGTTAAATGTAATTCATTTCCACAGCTACTATAAGAAGATTGTCTGTGGCAAAGTGCTGACAGCATCAACTATGGAAGCTGGACGTACATACAGTAATCAAATCACAGAACATAAAAAAGGGATAAATGCTTGCTTTATTCGATATTTATCAATTTAAAGGAAAAGGAATCTAATCATTAAATAGATCGTTAAATAAACGAACGGTTAACAGTGTTAAGTTTAGCCTGCTAGTGAAGCCTATGCAAGTGCTTTAAAGAATCAGCTTGGCCATGCCTTATTTGTAATGACCAATCAAGGTCCTGATAATATAACGTTTTCTCACAAACGCCAGGTCCATAAATGAATCAAATGAATCAAATCTCCATATGACATCCATTTGCTCTGTAATTAGATCGCGTTGCTCATGGAATCCAGCTAAACGCCAGCTCCATGTGATGAATGGTGAGACCTTGACACAGCAAAATGTAAGGAATTACAATCTTTGTATTCCGTCGATGAACATGTTTTGCTTTCTGCATTTTCGTGAAATACACTCTACACTCTGTCTACCCATACAGTATGTCAAATAGATGGATAGGTGTGTTTATGAAGCTGTCAATAAGAATAAGTGGATGGATAGATGATGCAAGAACAGGCGAAGTGGGTGAGCTTTTTGTACCGTCTTCTTTACCATAATACAGTGTTACAGTATATCATGCTAGCAGGATACTATATTTTTTTGATCCCTTTGTCCTTCACGCTCCAGGACAGCTTGTGGTTCCTGTGTTCGCAAATGTTCAAAATGGCTGTGCTCATGTAAAATATGAGCTGTTGTTGAATGCCCTTGTTTTATGTTTTTCTTCGCGGGGAAAGACCTCCAAATGTGGTCTAGGGAGGCTGATACAATATATAGAGAGGTGGTGATCCTAACGTTAAAACTTTTATCTGTCAGTCCATATGGATGGATTTAGACATTTATAGCAAATATTTCCTCTCTCAATGAGCTGCCTTCAGGTACATAATTAAAATAGAAACAGAAGCTCCAATGGCGGCATGGTGGCTTAAAGGTTCTGTGTGCATGGAGTTTGCATGTTCTCCCTGTGCTTGGTGGGTTTCCTCCGGATACTCTGGTTTCCTCCCACAGTCCAAAGTCTATCCTCCAGATAGTAGGCTATGCCCAAATTACCCATCGTGTGTCAATGAGTGTGTGTACAGTATGTGTGTGTCTCCTGTGATGGATTGGCACACAGTCCAGGGTGGACTCCACCTCATTCCCTAAGTCACCTGGGATAGGCTCCAGGCCACCCGTGACCCTGTATACAAGACAAAGCAGCACAGACGATGAGTAAGAGTGATTGAGTGAGAAGCTGCAATGATTCAAGTTTTGAAAAATATACAATGTGCAGAATTTTTGTTTTTCAATTGTCAGTTCTGCAACAATGCTTGGCTTGGTTCACTGAAGGGTCCCGATGTTCCCTGCTTTTGTCTGTGCTGTATTCTAACAAAAAGATTTTTTTGAGCATTGCATCTTTGCCCTTTTGACCACTAAAACTTTTTTCCTTAGCCTTTGGAATTCATGATTCTTTGCTTGGGGTGATTTTGCTGCTTTTATCAGCATGGGTGCCATGGAGATGTAGACCACGTACTGTTAGTCATGGGATTTTGAAATAAACTCAGTAGTCTTTGATATGAGGCAGTTAAAATGATTCATACAAGACAAAAGTAGAGTGACTAACAGATATGGACACAAGCAGAGTTTGTATTATTTAACAAAGTCTTAGCTTTCCCCTTACCACTGTATACATATACTGTACACATACACACATACATGTGACATAAACACAGATACTGGGCCATGAATTGGGTCCGTCTGTCTCTCGTTCTATAAGACGTCAGTCTCTGTCTTTGCTGTTGTATTCTTTCATTCCACCTTGCACATGATTTTTAATCATAATGGAGTTAGAGTCTTTATTATAACATTTGCAAATCCATTACTCAGTCCATCAACCACAGGTGTGCATAGCCTAAGGTTTGTACTTAAGTGCTAATGCGTTACTCCAGACTTGTGTTTGACAAGCCCTACATTAATCATGTGTATCAGAGATATGCTGTAGATGTGCAAGAAAAACCAAACAGTGCTTTATCCTCAACTGTGTTCCCTCTCAGATGGGTATCTATCAACCCCCTTAGCAAAGCATGACTGCTTCAGCTGAAACGCCAACGAATGACTTCAAGATGAACATAACCATCTGCTAGAAAAGAAGACCGAGGCAACTATTGATTATGGGTGTTAAGAGAAACAACATACGGTTAAAATTTGCAATTAGTGCTTTATGGGTGAGGACGGGCAGATGTTCTCTCACTTGTCTGAGCCGAGCTGTATGCACACTGCCACTGAGGGGAAATTCTTAATGGATTGAACTCTCACCACTGAATGCATGCACATAATGAGAAAAAAAACATGAAAGTAATAGAACACTCATACAATATTTGAACGTGATCTTCGTATTGAAGAGAAAAATTATTGCCATGTTGCTTCTGTATATAGAACTTTTTCCTTTGCTATTCTTGTCTTTCATATATATATATACAGAATGAAATCCTGGATCAGATTTAAAGGGCTGTTTAAGAATAATGAAGTATTACATTTTATACTGTTTTGCCTGCTAGCATCTTTACATTACTACTGAGCATGCTTCAGGCAAATGATTTGTACTAAAGTGCAATCCTTACTGCGATCACCAACCTTGACCATTAGCTATTGATTTATGGTCTAATAAATGCAACAAGCCTGCTGGCTAGCTCACAAGGCGGTGACTTACTGATCAGAAGGTCGGCAGTTCAAGCTCCACCAGTTTGCCACTGCTGGGCCCTTGAGCAAGACCCTTAACCCTATCTCCTCCAGGGGAGGCTGACTCTGTGCTCTCACCCCAGGTATTCTGGTATATGCAAAATAAGAATTTCACTGTTTTATGTAATGTGTATGTGACAATTAAAGGCTTAACTAACTTAACTTGACTTAGCTAGCTTTAGTGGTGTTGCACTAATCGCACTGATTGTGGAACAATTCAGCTTTTTAAAAAAAATTAAAGCTGTAACTCATTGGAACACTGTATGATGGAGGAGGAAACGTAACATAAGTCTCTTACATGTTGTTATTGTAAAATTCTATTTAAATCTAAACCATTATTTTGCTTCCGATGTGTAGATCACAGTTTTGGGTGTCACTAGTCATCTAAGCCATTTAAGCTTTTGTAATAGAACCGTTAAATGCAAATTATATGGTGAAGAACCCGACTCCGACATCTCTCAGCTGTAAATGTTGATTCTGGAACTGAGAGCGTGCGGTGTGGAAGTTTATGCCTGTCTACAGAGCTCTCCATGTAGCTTAGTCCCCAGCCTTTCTTGGATGGAAGGGACTGTGTCTGCATCTGGCAGGTTTTTGTAGGCTTATAATGACCTGGAAGTTGAGCCGCCATGCTTCCAAAAATGCGTCTGGATGAGTCTCTGTCAGCTGGCATGGTTTATACTAGCTGAGAGGGACGCGTATTGGCATGCACCTAGTGCTGGTCCTGGTAGAATTCCCCATGCCACAGAGCAAAGATTCACATTTTATTCAAATTTTATTTGAGCATTTAGAGGACAACAAAATGAACTACTGGTGCAGACTTTAAAAGTTTCAACAAACAGTCTCAATCCCTACCTCTACACTTATAAAATGTCATCAAAGTGATGGCACTTCATGAAAACATCAAACATGAAGATCACTGAGGATTTTGACAAACGTCTTCTTGTTGGCAGACATTGATCAAGTTCAATATTTATCAGTTGCTAATAAAACAGAAACAGTAAGTAGGCAGCTAGATTTAACCATTTCCTTAAAGCAGTTAGTTCAATCGTCTAGTCGATTGTATACCAGACAGTTACAGCGGATGGCTGCTTCTATTTTAAACGTCGTCTCCACAGTGAGTTACAGCTTCTTCACTCTGGACAGAGAGGGATTTAGTTGCAGAAGAAATTGGTATAAAAACTGCTTTGTTCTCCACTGTTTTGACTGTGTTAAATAAGGGGGTTTAATTTAAAAAAATTTTTTTAAGCTATTTGGATATTTCATTATTTATCCATTTTTCTTTATTTATTTTAGATATTACTTAATAATAGAATCCATGATCCATGAGTGTTGGAGCCCTGAGCATGTGTATCACATATTATTGTATTGTTATTTTCTTGTGTTGTATTTTGTTTGATAGGAGTTTTGAAATTGTATTTCAAGAAATCATTTTAGTGCAAAACTAATTAACCTGGGGTATAAATAACCTAACCTAACCTTATCAAAAGTTTGAGTCTGAGGAGGTTAAAGCAAAAGAAATAAAAACATTTCAAGTATAATCTTATACAACATATATTTGACTGCTGAATTAGTTTAATCAAGTAATCCTAAGGTCAGTACAGTATATGACCCAGTAAAATTTACCCCACCAATAGGTTTTTCCTAAAAGTCTACTAGCTTATGCACTAGTAACCTTAGAATGTGGCTTTTTATTGGAGCAGTTTGCCTTCTATATACTTCAGTTTTTAAATGTATAGCTTTATATTGCTGTAAAATAATAAATAAGTAAAATGTTGTGTCTTCCCCTATTTTATAATATTTGGAAGACAGCAAAAACAGTACTGCAATAAGAAGTGACAAAACCATGACATTAGTTAGTAAGACTGCTAGCAATGAAGAAATGAACCTGACTTCAAAGAAGACTTTTTTTTTTTTACTTGTGTATTACTTTTTGAGGTAGTCAAAGTAGGATTTGTTTTCCTTAAAAGTCATGGAAAAAAAATACCAACATTGACAAGAGGTGTCATTTTTAGTTTATAGAATGTCTTTAAGGGCCAATTAAGGTAAGACACAGCTTCCATTCCTGTGCCTGGACCCTATAGGACCTGCACAAGCTTTTAATAATTTACCTACCACGGACCCAGTATAGTGTATATACAGTAGTATAGTGTTTTTATATAGCTGCTGGACTGTCTGGTACAAATTGTCTCATTTCCTGTTCACAGATGTGTTTACGCAAGGTGAAACACCCCTAACCCCCAGAATTGGTGTCTACTGAAGCCAAATTATTTAAGCCTGCTTCGATTTAACATTCATAAGATGCCATCAAAATGTGAAATATGAAAGCGGGTTTAATAACCATGAACCTTGCTACTTGCTATATAATATGATTACTGTACATGGCCATAATTCATTTTTTCGTTGTTTCAGACAACAAAGGAGAAGTCAATAAAATGAGCTGTTATTATTTTCAGTATAAAGTAAAAATGATTCAATAGGAAGTAAATAAGCCTAAGGAACTTTTGTGTATAAATATTACAACAGGAACATTTTAAAAATATATTTCTCTCACATCTCATGACATGCGCAATATTTCTGATTCCTCTTTGTTCATGGGTCTTTGCAGCATCCTGGCAGAGATACACAAATAAGCTTTTATCGCATAGCAATCTCTGATGCGTTCTCTCCTAGGTGTCGCGTGCAATGCTTTGCTGCTTTGTCATCCTTCACAGGCGAGCAACCTTATATGTGGAGGAAAGCATAGCTGCTCCACTACTTATTCCCTCCATTGTCCGCGTAGCTGCACACCCTGAAAGGGCCCAACTCGAATGTTGCCCTGACCTTCACTTTCAAGTGCCAAGACATTCTTTTCTTCTTGCTTTAGCAAAAAAGCAGCGACATTGACTGCTTCAGCCTGATAGATCCCACTCAAATTGGGGAGAAAACCATGTGCACTCTGCCCCAGCTGCAGGAAAGGTGAAGGAAGACCAAACACAGAGACAGAGGAAAAAAGAAGAAGAAAGAGATAGATAGAGAAAAGAGACCAAATGGGCCATTGGGGAAGGAGTGGATGACAGCCAATTACAGACGACAGGGTCAGATTGGGAGTACGGCCTCTGTGCCGACATGTGCACACACATACACACATACACACACACACACACACACACACACACACACACACACACACACACACACACACACGCGCGCACACACACACGAACGCACAGCCACAGAGAGTCATGGGTCAAAAGGCCAAACCCTGATGAGAGTAAACGCTCTCTCCATTTGCTCTGTCTCCCTTTCCACATACTTTATTCTCTTCCTGTCTTTTCATCCATCTCCTTTCATTCTGTCCCCTTTTTGTCTTCTCTTTATTTTCTTTCTGTCTCTCCATCCTCTCCCATCATTCTGTCTTGCTTCCATTCAATCCACTCTCTTAATTCTCTTCCCATCTCTTCATCCACCCCCATTTGCTTTATTTCTCTGTCTCGCTTTTTTTTTTTGCCGCTTTCTCTCCCTCCACTCACTTCATTCTGTCTTCTGTCTGTCTCTCTATTCACTTCTCTTAACCTGTCTCTGCCTATCCAGACAGTCTCTTTAATCTAATCGCTGCTACCCTCTCAATTCCTTTTCCTCATTCTGTCTTCCTCAATCCTCTTCTTCGTCTCTGTTTTCCTGCATTCAATTCTCCCTTTCCGTCTCTGTCTACCTATTCCACATTCTCCCCATCCACCTTTTAGCTTTCTCTTGTCTCTCCATTATTCCCTTCCCATCTTTGTCTCTGTCCGTCTTCAGATCTATGCTTCTCTGCCACTCTTTTCACCTCTATTTGTCCACATATTCGTCTCTCTCTCTCTCTCTCTCTCTCTCTCTCTCTCTCTCTCTCTCTTCCTGTGAAGTTTCGTGAAACACTTGGCAGCCTGAGTAAGAGTCTAATCCTGATGTTGACAAGACCACTGGGAATCTGACATTGTTGCATGTGTGTCTGTCACTTGGTCTCTTAGGATCCTCCCAGAAAACATTAAACCACTCTCCAGTGAGACAACTCTCTATCCAGCCCTCACACACTCTTTCTCCTTGTTAGTTTAATTGAGACCAGAGAGGAAAAAATGAATACTGGATATCTATTTTGTACTTATTCAAATGCATGACATGTTTGCATGAACGTACCTCATGATCAAGCCTTAAGATCTCAAAAATATGAATATAGGTGTCTAGAGAATAATGTTACCAGAACACAATGAGTAGGGCTCTATTAAATTTACAGTATGTACAGTAATAAACCCCATAGTCCAAAACTATGCTTTTTTAAAATTTACTACATAGTAAAAACAATCACAAATGCATGAAGCATAATATGCTATATTTAGCATCACTTGTCATAGAGCTAACACGCTACTACAACTAGGGCATCTCTGTATTCTAGTGTTGTAGTCGAGTTGGATTGGAATATATCCAGTATTGAGCATAATATTGCATAATATTGTACATTAGCGACACGTATAGAAATACATACTGTAGAAATACAGAATTCAGTCTTGGCAGAAAGGTTCACATGGCAACTGGTTGAGACTAGAGATAAGCGCTGGGTTATGTGAGTGGGAGGTTTCTACTTTTGTTTGGAGGGTCACATATAAAGCTTGTTAACCAACAGTCATGTATGAAGCTTGCTGATGATTTAGCTATGAAGGTTGTTGATGAACAGTCATTACAAGTCATTTTCACACAACGATTGGTCTGCTCAGTGAGAGTACAGACACTAACAAGACCCCCATCAACATGCCGACATTGCTTGCCTTTGGTAATCAAACTGAATTCACCAATTTGGCACCTCAAATAGTGCTTTTAAGAAGCATGCCAGCATTCCAGAGCCGGAAGAGTGATGCTGTTTAATGTGACATACACTCTAACATATGTGCCAGAAATACAGTAGCTCACATACCATTGCTTCTCTGTTTATTTGGTGCTTAATTTTTCTCTTTTTTTCCAAGAGTAAGGAGCTCCTGGGTCTCACTGTCTCCACATTTTGTTGTTATTCCAGACTGTTACACTCATTTTGGTTCTTTGCTGTATGCTAATTTGCTCACACGTTACTGGTTTTTAAATCTTCCGGTGGTGGATCGCACACATCACACATCTACAAATGTCAACCTCCTGTTCAGTAATGCCAGCTCCTCTTCCTTTCACATGGAGCTCATTTCACCTCTGTGACTACCTCAGCTTCCGGCTTCAAGGACCAACAACAATGATCCACTCCAGTCTGTGGATTTCACACAGACTTTTGAGGTGTAATGATGGTGCAACAGTTCTGGGTTGAACCTTGGGTGTGTACGGTGCTAAAGAATATGAAAGAGCATATGTAGTGTGTGTGTATATATATATATAACAAATTATTCTGGCCTCATTTAGCTTTTACATTTTGATGTTGAATATATTATTACTATAAATAGATTTATTAAATATACATAATTCTAGTTAATGGGTTTAACGTAAACATACAAATATTTAGCATTGTTAATTTTTGTTCAACTTACATATTTTACTTGAGTGGAAATTCTGTCTTAAAAATATTTAAATATGTTGATGCATGAATTTTCTTAACTGCATTTATTAGGCAATATTACAGGAATGTGAAATTAAAGTAATAACTGTAAGACAACAACTGAACATAAAAAAAAGCCTCCCAGTTCAGGTCATGTCCATGTCAAGTTGATGTTTGACAATCTAGTCAGTCAAAATATTTTCTAGTTAAACAGCAAAAATGCTTGGTTAATTAAATTGAATGAGAAAATAAATTCAGGGCTAAGCGATTCAATTTCCTCCTCAATATGCACAAAAGATTCAGTATTAAGACTACACACTAAGCTGGGAAATATTAATAGGGTGATACCAGCTCTGCTAAGCATGATGTAGCAATCAGTTGTTATTAGATATTGCAACCCACTCACTCACTCACTCTTTTACTCACTCACTCATTCACTCCCTCGCTCACTCCCTCGCGCACTCACTCCCTCATTCACTCACTCACTCACTCTCCCACTGAGACCCACTTAATAATTATAACAAATATCTGTACTGTGCCAGATTGGGTTTTCCTACATTTCTAACATTTTTAACTTTATCAAAGCTGGAACATGCACTGTTATGGTCGGTTTCCAAGGTGAAAAGGAAGGAAGTAGGGAACGAAAGAAATAAAGAAAACCTTACTTACCTGGGTATGGTCACATCCCCCTTTCATAACAGCTGGCTGACTGCAGGATGGTGAGGGGAAAAGTGAGCCCTAGCCGAGTTGAATTAGAGCGCACCTCTGCCACGCTATTCTCTGCTTTCCACCCCACCAGTGCTGAAAAAAAAGTCTCCATTCAGCATCACATTTGCAGCTGCACAAGGAGTAGGGAAATCATTATATTTACTAAATTTACTGTAAGTGTCTAATAAAATGTATTGTGCTTTATGTTCATTCATTCATTCATTCATTCATGTATCATCTGTACCTGGTCAAGATCACAGCGTATCTGAAGCTAGGCTGTAAGGCAGGAATACGCCATAGATGGCTTCCCAGACACATTTTATAACCTAGGAGCAATTTAATGCAGCCGATCTACTTAATGACATGCTTTTGGACAGTGGGAAGAAATATTGGATAAAATAAATTGATATGGAGATGGAAATTCCCTAGGCAGTAACTCGATCTTTGGATTAATCTGGGGATCATGGAGCTGTGAGGTGGGAACAATGTACTATACCCTGCTCCACCTTGCCTCTCAAGCTTTACTTTAATGAATCATCAGTAAAAATGAAATTCCTTTGTTGTTTTGTTTATCACATATTTACTGGATAATAAGCCATAGAGTTCAGATTTATAAAATTATGTATACTTCTGTTTCTAAGAACGTTTCTAAGGTCTTTACAAACTCTTCACACTAATTGGCACAAGTGTCAGTAGACTGTTGTGTGCAGAGCCAGTAGGAACCAGCTACTTCTGCATACTTTGCATGTTTGGTGAATTGTGTTTAATTACCCTGTAATAGAAGGTGGAGTGCTGTTCTATTGACAGTGTGAAACTAATAAATGCAGGGCGCACTTCAAATTAGCTGAAGCGCTGTAGATTTTAAAAGGGTTCGCAATGCACTGGGTAAATGTCTCTCATCTGAAAAATGGAAGCTGATATCAAAGCAGCATGTTTTCTTATGGATTTTTTAACATGTTCACAAACAGCATTTTACACTAGAGCTATTACTCAGAATGAGTATGTTCCTCTGAAAAGAAAATGATTGCCTTCATCAAAAGGAACACGAACAGCCAAACGCAGAGGAATGATGCATGGAGATATTTGTGTATGTTTGAAAGAGAGACAGTTTGGAATAGTTAAAACTGAATAATGATAAACCTTAGAAATATAGCCTGGGATAAAATTGATAAAGTTGTATTATTTAAAAGCTACTCTAAAAGCTAGACTATATGCTTTCACCTTGTATTTAAAGGTTGTTGCAAGATCTGAATTTTATATATTGTAAGATCATGTTAGGGTTCAGAATGGCAATTATTATCTCCTGGGATTTCCTATTCTAATCCTCGCAAGCAGATCTGCATCCTGAAACAATATAAAATCAGCAGGATTAAAGAGAATTTCTCTCTGTCACCTATATAATAGGACATTAATCCGTGAAGTTTTATATGCTACCGAAAGGATTTAGTTGTCAATATGAAATACAACCAAGAGCCAGTGAGAAAACAGGTCACATGGGGCCAGTCTTCTTAGTTCTGAAAGGAATGCTTGCTGCTGTTTCTTACTTACTCAATGCCGTTAGAGCATCTGGGTACCAATAAATTTGCAATAGTCCAACATGGAGCTAATAAAAGTATGTACTAATTTCTTAGCACTTCATTTACTCTTTAGAAACTCATAAAATCACAACATGTGGTTCAACAGCACGCATATTCAACTTTAATTGCCCTGTTAGCAGCTCATTTCACACTCTTATGGGATCAATACAATCACCAAAAAGCTCCTTACTGCCTTGGACTAATAACAGATGAAACCTCGGTACACCTTTTGGTAAACTGAAAGGAGTACGCTTCATTTTCCTCTCTAGTTTGAGAGAGAAAGTGCATGCAAGACTTTTGAATAGACTTGCTGACCAATTACCAACAAAAACGCTATACAGTATATATAATTTTATGTTTTATTATAAGCTCATCCATTTTATACTCATTGCAAGTATGATTTTTATATATTGGAAATAAACATTCACCCTGAACCTACTGTATGACACAAGTCATACTGTACAGTATATTTTTTTACTTTCCTTGGCAATACTGCAAAGAGAAGTACAGTAGAGAGTCTGAAGAGACAATCTTTGAGTTGACTTGAGAGACTAGAAAAGATTTGAGAAAGTACATTATGCTATTACCCAAAGTAACTAGAAACCTATGAGATTATAATGTCAATAGTGCATTATTGGACTACCAAGCTCTAAAAAGATAATATGAACTGGAAAAGCAGTGAAATATTAAGCAGTATGTATACATACTGTATAATCAAAATGTCTGAGTCCATTAGTGAAAATGTTTATTTTTGCATTATTTTTAACTTGAATAATAATTTGCATAAAAATACTTAACACAAATTTAGTTAAATAGATCAGAATTATAAAGTTTCGTAGTATTTGATATATTACCTTATTGCTTTAATATGCACTGATTCTGCATTCTTCAATCGAAAAAAAAATAAGCTGACCTTTCATACAGTACAAAGCAGGTAATATGGTCAATATCAGGAATTTGCATACATTTACAAAGGAACATGGGAATTGTGCAGAATATTGAATATTAAATATAATAATGTTGATATTCTTAAAATACTTTTAAAATTTGTTAAAATTTGAAAACTGTCTGTTTGTCCTATACATGAGGACAAAATGTCCAATGGATTATTTTGCAACAACCAATATAGTAACGTGATATGAGCGCAAATACAGTATGCAGCAAATATGAGGCCAGCAAAATGCAGTTAGGGAATGCAGGAAACAAGGGCATAATATGGATGGTTAATTTATTTGGCCACATCTGAAAATCACTGGGGCGGGCACGGTGGTGTAGTTTTTAACACTGTCGCCTTGCACCTCCATGGTCCGGGTTCGATTCCCAGGCCAGACTCAATTCCCCTCTCTGTGTGCATGGAATTTGCAGGTTCTCCCCGTGCTTGGTGGGTTTCCTCTGGGTACTCCGGTTTACTCCCTCAGTCCAAAGACATGCAGATTAGGCTAATTGGTGTTCCCAAATTGCCTGCAGTCTGTGAATGTGTGTGTGTATGTGTGTGTGCCCTGCAATGGATTGGCATCCAGGGGAAATCCCCGCCTTGTGCCCCAAGTCTCCTGGGATAGGCTCCAGGCCCCCCCATGACCCTGAATACAGAATAACACTGTAGGTGAGTGAGTGAGTGAGTGAGTAAAAGTTCATGGCAGTGTTCAAAACAAAAGTGGGAGCAATCCATAAGAATAAAAGACAACACATACATGGCTGCAATGAGGACAGGTGCACATGTTTGAGAACAGACCACTCGGAATGAGGCAGAGACAGGACCAGAAGCCCAAGCTAGAAGCACAGATTATAACTTTAAAACATTAATGCAGCGGCTCATCATATCCACTACATGCTGCAGTTGGGGATTACAATGTTCACAAAATAAAATAAAAAATACAATACACAGGGCTGTGCATGCTAACTAAACAATACAAAAGGCAGTGTTGGAGGGAAAGAACTGTATTAGATGAAATATGTACTATGTTATTAAAAATGTTGTCATTGGTTTTGAACCTGTTATTCTATATGGCTTTGTGCTGCCATATCTATTAACATTTTGGATAATGAAAAAAATTATACATTTATTCACCTCATTCCACCAATTTCTCTTTCACTGGGTAGAGCTCAATATAATAAAGCCTCTATATTGCATCAAAACTAGTAGGAATTATTACTGCATGTAATATTCCATGCCCAGGAAAAGCTGGTGCTATTCTCAGTATGTCTAAAAATAGTATGTTTTAAAAAAAAATCCCTGTGCATATTTTTGTTCAATAACAGAAGATTCAATTCTGTGAGCAATTATTCATCTGCCAAGTTACATTACTGTGATTAATTAGAGGAAATCCAAAATGCTTATGGATTTTTCAGCATTGCACAGATGCAACCTGCCATTAGTTCATCCTGACAAATTATTAGAAAGCACGCACAAACATTTAATAGTACAAAATGCTCCAGATCAGCTTCCTCTGCTGACACAACGATTGATGGAGAATTTGTTTGATGCGCATGTGGTCATTTTCATGTTTTCGCATGTTTTCAGTTTCATCTCCTTATCATCTACTACAGTATTTCCAAAAGTCTTGAGCCACCCCACTTAATATTTTGCCTTTTTTTTTCTCTTGGGTTAAGATAAAGACAGATGATCAGGCCGTTGATTAGTATACTGGTAATGCTGAACGCTGAGTGGTTGGAACAGACGAGAGGGGAAATGAGGTTGCTGCTGAGGTTGTCCCATTAACAATACATTTTTTTAATTGTATCTTAAGGCACATTGCAGCCTGTTGCAGTAAAACACCGCGTCCATTTTTCTTTGAGTTAATCCACATGATTTAATTTCAAATTTATTATGAATAAATAATGGGGTGGCTTTTGAACAGTAATGTAAATATGTCAACATCACCCGAATTATGGCTATTCAAATCATGTATCTGTATTATTTTAACCTGATTATGAACTATTTTCAGTGAAAATGTTAAATTATACCTTGTACAGCTTTTTCTGTATTATATTCGATACACCAGTGGCATCAGGATGTACTGTATTTTGAAGTAAACAGAAGGAGCTGGTATTTTAGGCAGTATTTATGTGATCCAAAAATAAAGGCTGTTCAATTTGAAAGGCAGATGCACTCTCCAGGAGGCAATCCCATTAATCTGTTGACTAGGGCAGACTTCTGAATTCAAAATGTTTTGTGGGGCTAGTTTAAGCCATCAAGATCTAGTTTTAGAGCAGATAATCGGAATTAAATCTAATCAGTTCCACAGACATAGGCTTTGCCAAACGAAGAGAAAAGGTATCTGGGAGGTACAGAATCAATTCTGTAAAAGACTTGCATGGCGGGAAAAAAAAGAGTATGGTGTGGATAATACTCATACCAAGGTGAAACTGCAAATAATAATAAAAAAATGTGCATACTGCAGTTAATACATTTTCATTTGGTATAGATATTGGTCATTGGGTTGAAAATTTTGGTAAGAGATGGTGAACATCCTCACCGCTTCCGTAGCTACAGTAGCTTCTATTGCTTTAATAATTAGTTAGCTAGTGCATGGACCTGAAGCCGATCCATGTAATGCTGGGCATGTTACAGAAATTGCTTCTTCAGTGGACACCAGGCAATCACAAAGCAGGCTTACATGCATTCTGACACTCATTTACACCAAGGGGCAATTTATCTTATACCCTCAATCCACTCAGGCAAATTTGCTATCGAATCTACACCGATGCAAATTTGTTATGACCTCTGGAGAGCTCAGTAGAGGATAATAACAGCTCTTTACAGCCTCTTTATCGATTCCTAAGCGCCGTTATCGAGTCGTTATCGATTCTTAAGCATTGGTTTTACCTTCTTACTGCACCTGTTCAGCAGTATTTGGCAGCCAACAATCCTCATATTAATTTTATATTGAAGTAATGACAAAATTTTAAATAAGTATTTTTTTAGGGAAAATAGTGATGATTAAACATGATTGAATGATATATTCCATAGTAAAGTTCGATGCATAATAGAAATGTTTTAATCTGAAATGTCTGTGGTTGGTTTATAATAATTTCTGTTATTTTCATAATAATGTCCAAATTTACCATATAATTTTTAATTCCAAAAATAAATGTGGCTTGGTCAATTCACTTCATTCAAAACTTTGTTCACTTCATTATAATATTTCTACATCAAGTTTCATCAAAATCTATTTACAATAAAAACACATTCTATAAGTTAAATAAAAAAAAAATTGGATTTACAACAAGAAACACATTGTTAATCACAAAAGTTTGCAATTGAAACTTTTTCATGTTGCTAACACTTTGTTATTGGCGTGTTAAAAGATTTGCTGTAGAGTCGATTTTGTTTTCTTATTAATTAGTTTAAATTGTTAATCGTTGTTACTCTTGAAAAGTTAACCAAGCTGGTACTGACCACAACGACTTCTGAGTCAATTTCAAATCAGTAACAAATTCAGTTCATTTTTCAAGTGGAATGGGGTATTAGAGGATGGAAGTAAAATGGATACCAAAAGGAACCCTGATGAAGTGTGTATTTATTAGCTATTTGTATGCAAACAATGTGTTAGTTAGCAATTGCTATGTGTGTAAGTAAATGATTTTAGCTAGCTAGGTGCATAATTGCGTAAATTAGCTAGCTATTCAGGTAATAGGTTCTGTCAGTCTGATACAGTAGCTTTGCATCTCAATATACTGGTTGTTTGATAGGTAAGTAGCTGTATGCAACTAGCTTGTGTAAATTAAATAGCATTGAATTCAAAGTTTTTGTTACCTAGCTATGTATGCAAATAGGTTAAGTAAACTAGGCGCATATTTTAACCAACTAGATAGATAGTTACCATGTTTACCAGATTCTGGTAGTCCCATTGTGTCCAACACTAGAAAACAATTACTGCTGGTGTGAGGCCTATCCACAGGTAGGCCAATAATCTAGCATGTGACAGCAAAAAACTAATTTGACATGCTTAACATGATGAAAGCTAAACTGTCTGATGAAGCAAAATAAAGGTTGCACACTCCAAGATTCCAGTGGCAACATCATGTTTCCATGCTCACAGACCCACACTTTCACATTTTGAGTCCTGGTATATGTTGGTGCCATCTGGGGGGAAAAAAAAAACTCAATATTTGATGTTGAGTCTAGACCTGACCAACTGAAGCAACCCCAGATCATAACACTACCTCCACAGGATTGTACAGTGGACACTATGTATGATGGGTGAACCGCTTAATGAGCTTCCCTTCGTACCCTGACACACACATCCCCCTGGTATAGGGTCAAACTGGACTTGTCAGACCACATGACCCTTTTCCATTGCTCCAAGTCCTTTTTTTGTATGATCTCTAACAAATTAGAGTTTTTTTCTTTCTGGTTATTCCAACTAACCTAAAACCTAAAAAAGTGGTTATCTTATAGCTAAACAACTGTGAGTTTGGAAATTCTCTTGGTTTCATTATGAAACATAGTTGTGATTTCTACTATCAGTTTTTTATTTTATTTTATTTTTTTACCAGGCATCTTTACTAAGCATTATCTCCACATTTTCTTCCACAAAGTTGAAGGTTCGGCACAGTACTTACATGTTGTAATAATGTAGCTTTTCTTCGTACGTCATGCGGGCCAATGATTTGATCCTTCTAAAGAGGGGACATGTTTTTTTGTCCAGGCCGTGTACATTACAAGGATACCAATTATGACACACAGTCTTTATCTTTAAGAGAATATATCTGCAGTAGAAACACTCCAATGTCTTGTTTGATCACGACTTAAAAGACTTCATCGTGTAACAGTTCATGAGTCTTTGTTGAATATTATTGTTTACTGTTCTCAAAGTGCACTCTTATATGGAGCACCCGGAGGCAATATTAACAATTCATTAAACAGCAGCTGCATCAAATAACCGGAGATTGCCTGTAGTGTGTGTGTGTGTGTGTGTGTGTGTGTGTGTGTGTGTGTCTGTGTGTGTGTGTGTGTGTGTGTCTGTGTGTGTCTGTGTGTGTGTGTCTGTGTGTGTGTGTGTGTGTGTGTGTGTGTGTGTCTGTGTGTGTGTGTGTGTGTGTGTGTGTGTGTGTGTGTGTGTGTCTGTGTGTGTGTGTGTCTGTGTGTGTGTCTGTGTGTCTGTGCGTCTGTGTCTGTGCGTCTGTGTGTGTGCGTCTGTGTGTGTGCGTCTGTGTGTGTGCGTCTGTGTGTGTGTGTCTGTGTGTGTGTCTGTGTGCGCGTCTGCATATGCATGCGTGTGCACAAGTGTGTTTGTGTGTAGTCTGTGCAGTGCTAAGACACCGCACCTTCATGTCTAGACACTCACAGACTGCAGTAGCTCTCTTTCCTATCGCTTCACAGCTCCCACAGGTCCAACTTACAAAATGGCTAAGACATTTCTCCTGCGCCAAGTCGTTTGCCCAGAAATATAATCAACAGCCTCAAATCATGCTTTATAGCCATGACCTCCCCTCCCTCCATGGTCTACGAACTTTACAACAATGACCATAAGTAATTCCTCATTGTCTTTCGAAGACATTTCAGTAAGAGGCAGCAGGGCCAGGGCGTGGAAGCAGATGAGTGTATTAGAGGAGTTTTAGCGAGCTCATTTTCTCTTCTGCAGAGATGCGGAAGCCTCGCAGTAGATTTATTACTGCTAGAGCGGAGGCGTTTGGCATCTCGTCGCTCTAATCAGCCTATTAATCAAACACATCCCATGTAAGCAACGATCATCAATCTGATGAAGCCAGAAGGAAAAGCACTGTCGTAATGGCCTAGTCATCAGAAACAAACCAAATTCCTTATTGTCTTTCATTGTCTTGTTATGTTGAGTAAATACATGGGGTATTGCCTTTTTCACATCTCAGATTTGTAGTCTTCTGTGAGTATCAGAGAGACAAATAAAGCAATATCTGTATTTGTGCAGCGCTTCAAATATCCGTATCTGTAGTTAGATTTAAACCCGAAGCGCGGCCATGTGCTAAGCTGAATGTCAAACTTCTGCCCTTCCTTACTGTATGTACTCATTTACTGACTGACTGACTGACTAAGTGAAGTATGAACCCTATCAGTGTGGATGTGGAAATGTGAAAATGGCAGAAAAAAATTCAAATGCTAGAAATACCAACATTGTACAGGTAACATGCTTTAAATAATGGCGCCTTTGCAAAGTGATTATTGTTCACATACAGTACGCGCCAAAATATACAGTACTGAAATAAAAAGATGAACAATATTACCTTGTCGTCATCTGCGAGTCTATTTCTCCTGAAATACTGTAAACTCACATACACACTATTAGCTTGTTGATTAACCACAGTATGCGTAATGTACAGTAAGTGTTCGAAGTTTGTGTTCATATCGTTCACAATAGACAGCATTTGTGTAGTGTTACTTGGTGTCGTCTTGTTAGATCTATCTCGGAATGGTTTTGCCAGCTTTTTCAAATTCGTTCGCCATCTGCAACCACTTCCGTACGAGTGGAAATAATACTCAACTATGAATACTTTTTCTTCTGCCGAGAGCCCATTTCCAACAACAACTGCACAACACAACTCCCTTTTCACTACTAGAAACAAGTGTGCCTGGAGCTATGCACCACTGACAAATGCACATGTGTGTGTCGTCATGAGACTGTATGTGTGATTCAGTACTGTATATTTTGGTGCATACCGCATTTTCAGCTAACAAATTTACTTGGTTTTATTTACCAACATATAAAACAATTAGAACACTGAGGCCAGCATGAAAGTAAATAACTCTCATCCACCACATTTATTTACTTTTATATATGATTATAGTATATACAGTCATTTCTGTTGTCACACTTTTACGCTTCACCATTCAAGGCTACTGTCTCCCCAGTCACTGCTGTGCAGGTGTGAAAGTGTTACACCAGTATATTTGTAACTGCGATGCGAGCTAAAATTGATGCCCGACTTGCAGCTTACACAGAGCGCTGCTGTCCAAGGGAGTCGTGATCTTGCATGAAGATCTGCACACTTTTGCCCACACTGTCAACACCCTGCAAAAACTTTGTTTTGAGGTGTTAAAGCATCCTCCCTATAGTCCTGATCTTGCTTCTTTTTTTTTACCTGTTTGGTCCCCTGAAAGCAGCCCTACAAGGACGAAGAACACTTGTGATGAAGAAGCGAAGACAGTTATGCATTTGTGGCTCGCAGCACAACCGAAAACATTTTGTAATGAGGGGATACGTAAGCTTGTTGAAATGACATGATATTAAAAAGCAAGGAGATTATTTGTCTTTTCTAAAAATGTAATAAAATAAATTCTACAGCCAGAGTGTGGATAAATTTTGACTTACCCTACATAAATAAATAAATAAATAATATCACATATTCATATATGCATTTGTGAGCTCCATTAATTCCGAATTATGGGTATTCAGTTACATCCCTACCACACAACAAACTGACACTATACTTTTTTTTGGCAAACCCAGAGTTAGGCACTTATATACTGTATATGACAATACGAAAAAGGGGCTAATATAACATATCCATTCTGTGCATAGAGAAAAATGATCATGCAATCCGCTCAGAAGATAAATACCTGACAGACGGGACAAAAAAGAAAATGGGTCTGAAGTCGAGTGATGATTAAGGACCTATATGAATGACCGTTGCAAAAGCTACACAGACCCAGCAGAACCAAACAAGCCTTTATTTCAAGTTCAGCCAAGCCTGACCATCATTTATTTGGAGTGCGGCTCTGTGCCACCAGGGAAGCAATTTCCAGCAGCAGCGGTAATGGGCACAAATCTTGTTTGGTGTCAGAAACCTTAAATACACCAGAACTGCGAGCATGCTGAGCTCCGTTTTCATCCATCGGCAATGAGTCTGCAGCACAGCTTTTAAGCTGCCTGGTTGTTTGAGAGCACAGGAAATGAACAGGCTTCTGGCTTTTAATTAGCTAGAGTAAGAGTGATGGGAGGATGAGGCTATCTAATTGAGAATATGAAGCAGACACAAGCAAGCGCACACACACAAAGTTGGACATACAGTACCAAAAACGGTAGAAAACATAGGACACTATGCAATTAAGTAACGCATTTAACTGAATAAGTCAGGACTATAAGGAAATGTAGGTTCAAAACAATCACTCTTCCCTCCATTCTTCTCCACTCTGTCACATATGTTTCCCTCTGTTTACTCTGCACGCATCCCATCAAGCTTTTCAGTCACAGCCTGTTAACCCAGCCAACACAGAGAAAGTAGAAGCATCGACTTTCATAATATTTGTATGGTCGTCAAGATCATTCCATTTTCCCATTCATCATCAGTGAGACAGACAGCCAGGGAAAAAAACTGTCATTTAGAAAAGTTTAATTGTCATTTTAAGATGTTCTCCAGCCATCTGCCTTCCACTCTCTTCTCTAAACAACAGAGGTAATTGATATGTTGAATAAAATATCATTGGTGGGATAATAATTTAGAGATTTATTCTATTATTTTCAGTATACTTAGTAGTTCCTTAATTTTTATATGAAAACAGATGTTTTCATGTTTTTTCAGATAATGTTGCTATATACTGTATATATATACACAAAAACATGAAAATATGATAAAGGCAATTTTTTAGTTTAAAAACTTGTAATTTGCAAAACTGCTACATAACTTTCTTTAAGAAGCTTTGAATGTCAACATTTTAGGCAAAACTCAGAATAGAACTTCCATATTACATAGCAAAACACCCTGTCAATCCAGTTGCCTCACCGCTTTCTGTCACCTGATACAATAAGTGAGGGAAAACTATTGGCTTGGCAAAACAGCAGCTTCCATGAGTGAACTAAACGGGTTCATTGGATTTTTAGAGAATGTTGATGCTTATACTCTGCTACTGCCTTGCAGTAACTCAAGCGTTAATGTCCACAATACATTCTGTGAAGTAGGACATAAAGAGATTTTAATGTTGTAATCAACACCATGTTATATCCTTAGCAAAACTTGTGGGATGCTATAATGTAAGCTTCTTTTTCACTTCCATATCAGCACTACTCTTTTTTTATTTTGTACTACCGCTTTCAGTAGCACTGATTTTGCTGCATTCGGAAGCGTAATGCATGTTATGGTAAAGCAAATTAACCAGACAAAGAATGTTACAACACTCAAGACAAGCTTGAGACACGAGATATATGCACTGTTGTGGGAAGCCATTGCATTTGCCATGTATGTTTACATTTTCTCCAACCCATACTCTAAGATTGTTGTTTCATGTTATAACCTTATGGAACCATGGAAGTATATATACACTGTACCAGTCAGATGATGTACAGTACAAATGGATGTCATACAGTATAATGCATACCTGTGCTATAATAAAGAGCTGTCATCAGGTACCAAAGTGAAACTAAGACTAGTACATTTCTAAAAGGATATGTTTTGCCGTTTCCCATGATTATTAATCTTTTCAATTAATCTCTGAATACAAGTAAAAACGTTGACTAACATATAATTGACTACTGAATTACCACAAACACGACTGTGAGCTGATTTCTCCATTGTGACAGAACTGTGGGAGATGGAGTTATGGTGTTTTACAAAATCACACAAAAATTACCCTGACATAACCAAAACAATTTTGACAATGTTTTGGCATTTGTGTGTGTGTGTGTGTGTGTGTGTGTGTGTGTGTGTTTTTATCATTGTTGTGACTCAAAGAAAACATATGCAAAATATAATTTATGAGATTTGCAAAGATTCTTGCTTTATTTAAAACAAACAAACCAACAAACAAAAAAATAAAAATTTCAAATAAGTTACTGTATCTCATTTTGCTGGTGAACTGTTCATTGTTCATGCCTCATATGGTTTCTTTGCCTGTGTGGAGTTTTACACATTCCTCACTTGTCCTCATGGGTTTCCTCTGGGTTTCCACTTCCCCCCCCAAAAAATATGCTGTTTCGGTGCACTGTCTATGATAAATTGACCCCAGATGTGACTGTTTGTGTGCATGCTGCCCTGCATGGACTGGCACCCCATCGAGGTTGTTTTACCGCTTTACACCCAGTGTTCCAGGATGTGCTCCAAAATGACACTAACCAGGATAAAAGCATACTGAAGAAGAATGTATGATGTGTTTCTTCACAGAACAAGTTGAGGCGATGTTTCAGCTTGAGTGTTATATAGAGGACCTTCAGACTAGGGACAACTTTGGCTCAGAGAAAGACAAGCAACTATACCCCAGAGAGTGTGCAAATAGCACTCTTGAGACTTGTGTGTGCATGTGCGAGCGAGAGATAGAGAAATGGGGTTTTCTGATTTGCACGACCTCTCATCAAGCAGAGCAGAGGGGCCAAGACAAAAAGCTCAGGAGTAGAGGATGCAATCTGTAAAGCTTTATGAAACATCTTGGTTATCCATCTGAGCATTTTATAGTATCTGTAGCGTGTTCGTACTTTTGAGTCCCAGAGCATTACAATTATTTTCGGGTGAGCCTTTTGGTTTTAATCAGATTTGCTATTAAATTAAAAGTAAGACATTTATTTCAATAAGTTACTGTAAGTAGTTAAAGCTTAATTCTCTTTTCCAAAAGGAATGTAATTAGACTATATGCTATATGGCATAAGGCGGCATAGTGGCTTAGTGGTTAGCATTGCCGCCTTGTACCTCCAGGGAACAGGTTCAATTCCCCGCCGGGTTTTATTCCCTCCTCTCTTTGTGCATGGAGTTTTCATGGTCCCTCCTGTGCTTGGTGGGTTTCCTCCGAGTACTCCGGTTTCTTCCACAGTCCAAAGACATGCAGATTAGGCGTTCCCCAAATTGCCCGTCCTGTGTGAATGAGTGTGTGAGTATGACCTGTGATGGATTGGCACCCCATCCAGGGTTTATCACGCCTTGAGCCCTAAGTCTCCTGGAATAGGCTCCAGGCCCTGGCACAGGACAAAGAGGTGTAGACGATGTGTGAGTCAGAGAGCTATATGGCATGACACATTTTGAAAATACTACTAATACTATATTATGAGAACCATTGTGCCTCATGCGATAACCCATTTCGATACCTTTTAGGACCATGGTGCTCTGGAATTCCTAAATCTGTTAAGTCAGAAAGAGTTGATTCATTTTCTATTATAGCACAACTCAGTAGATATGGGTGGAAGCAAATCACAATTGTTCATATTATGTTGAAAAAAAAAGGACTTGCTTTGGGAAAGTGCCACATATACAGGTGACAAAAATGCCATCATTTATTTATTTATGATTGATTTCGTGGAGGAGCAGTTTCTAGTGTCAGCTATGTGTAAAAGTCAGGGGTAAAGTTGTAACTTTAAGATTGACTCGGGGAATTAGTGATGATGCAGGATTTTTTTGGCACTTTTGTTGTGACTTCATGGGAACATCACAAGATACAGTATAATATTATAATATTTTTTTATAATTAATTATAATTAAAAATATAATTTCTCTTCTTACCTTCAAAAAAAAAAAAAAAGAAATAACTAATAACTCCATGGCCATGGCAAGTCCTAAGCCTGGATGACAAGGGAAGATGTTTGGACAAGGGGTTACTTATCCTTATCAGCTACGGAAATGGCAACAAATGATATGCAGGATTTTTTAACCTTAGGAGAAGAGTTGTTAGATCTGACATACTGTAGGGCCATAAAAGCCAGAAATATCTGGAAGTCATTCACACCACTACCATTCTTTCTACAGTATGTATCAGTATTGGTCAAATGGCTACTAAGATGAAAAAGTACAACATAGAAAATTGTGTGTCTTATACAGTGGCATTGATGTTCTTTAATACAGTTGAGTTAGTGCCATTTTGGAATAACGCAATTGCCCCAAAAATTAAGTACATTTTTTAAATCAATGTGAAGTTTATATGGTTTTACAAAGTGCTTTGACTCCTTCTCATACATATGTTTTCTTCCATACTAGATGTCACCCTATAACTGTGTTTGTGGCAGTGTAACACTGCAATTTAACATCAGTGGTACATGGTTAAGGTGTTGTCACGTTTAAAATAAAGATAATGAGTGATGAGTGAGTCCGCTGTACTGTATATTGACATGCTTGCTAATGTCAGCAGAGTCACAGTCAAACACACACACACACACACACACACACACACACACACACACACACACACACACACACACACACACACACACAAATGCTGGATGTTGAACATTCTTCAATTTATTATACCATTGTCAGAGTATTTAAGTTTTGTAGCTTCCTTTTTGTCTTTTGTTTTTAATATGTGCTCATGCTTTGATTATTACTGTTTTTTTTTAGTGAGTAGTGAGTCACAGCAGCAGATTGGAGCAAGAAAAAATGTTGAGTTTTGTTGTGAACAAACAGAGAACATTTTTAATGACAAAGATTGATGAAGATCATGAGATGCATTTTAAACTTATTTAAAAATCTATAAAGCACAGTAAACAATAATTAATTTTTGTTTGTTTTAATTTTTTTTTAAATAGTCGTTTATATACCGCAACATGCTGCTTTCTTGTCTTCTTTTCTGGCATACAAATATTTAACTGTAATTTTTTTTATTTTGTTGTGCAATACTGATGTTTGAAAATCAGAAATGTTTTTGTACTGACTCATTAATAAAGTCATAAAATTATTGCAACTGAACAATAATAATAATATGTAACAAATAGTTTTGCATAGTAGTGTAAAGATGTTTTTGGTCTTCTAAGGTTATAATAGTATTTATAAAACAAGACGTACTGTAGTGGGTAAAGCGGGATGTATCCAGATGTTAAAACTACAACAGCCCCCGATTCACAACGAGGCCTGTACAGTACCACACGTCACTTGTATAGAAACCAATAATACACACAGTACCTTGAGAGTTTGTAATGTCAACTCGCTGCTTAATTGTATTATGTAAATGTTACAGTGAAATGCATCTAAAGAAAGAGTGTAAAGTGATTTTCAACAAAAATGACTGGTTTTATTACAGACATTTTGCCAAAATGGGTAAAAAACTGAAAATTGCGTTGAATTAAACTTTCCCCATATTCAATGGAAGGCCCGCGGTACTAGCGTCTTCGCAGCTTCTTAAATCAAAAAAAGTTAAAATAAACTTTATTCAGTGTTATGCTCTAACAAGCGACTCTGAAGAGGAGAACAAGGAAGAGTTCTGCAGACAGATGCAGCATATTTAGCAGGATTGCCCAAGTAGAGACATCACTGTCCCTACGGGAGGCTTTAACACCAAGATCAGCCGTGAGTGACAACAGACGCTGTGAGGAGGCTCTGGAACAGCAGGGTCTCTCTGAAATGTATAACAAAGGAGAAATATTTGCAGATTTGTTTGCCACAAATAACCTTGTCATCGGTGGAAGCATTTTCCTTCCTAGAAGGATACAAAAGGCTACTTGGATATTACCAGACATAACTTCTGAGAATCAGATATACCATATCTGCACTGATTTGTATGCCGAACATTGAGCAGATTGCGAGGGTCTTTTTCCATCAGACCATAGCAATTCTTGGAACTTCTTGGTTTTTGAATAAGATTCTGAATTCCTCCTGTTAGGTAACTTCTCTCAAAAGTGCTGTATTGAATTCCTAATGCTAGATTGACCCTCTGGTCCAGTTCCTCTTTACGTTTTAGACCAGCAACCAAGAATCTTGCTCAAAAACAAGTTCCAAGAATTGCTAGAATTGAAGGCAGAGGAGACCATTGAGAAGAAATGGAAAGCTGTAAAAAAAAGAAAGTGACAAGCGTATACCAAGCAGTACTCGGCCAGCAGAAACCAAATTACAAGAAATTGACTTCAGAGACACTGGGGAAAAATACATGACAAAAGAGAGAGGAAGACAGCTGTAAACAACAGGTACTGTATATGAGAGCAAAAATAAAACTCTAGGCTCAGGAGATACCGTATGTGCAGAGTTAACAGAAATATGAAAGACAATGTTTTGTAAAAATCAACAAAAAGAGCAATATAGTCTAGAACCAGGCGGCGTTCGCCTTGCACCTCCGGGGTCCGGGTTCGATTCCCAGCCAGGCTCAATTCCCGTCTCTGTGTGCATGGAGTTTGCATGTTCTCACCACCGTGCTTGGTGGGTTTCCTCCGAGTACTCCGGTTTCCTCCCACAGTCCAAAGACATGTAGCTTAGGTTAATTGGCGTTTCCAAATTGCCCATAGTGTGTGTGTGTGTGTGTGTGTGTGTGTGTGTGTGTGTGTGTGTGTGTGTGTGTGTTCCCTGCGGTAGATTGACACCCTGCCTCATGCTCTAAGCGTTTCTTGCTCAAACTATTCCAGGAACAATTAGAAGTCAACAGAATTCCATTAAACAAAGTGAAAAAAAAAAAACCCAAACATTGAGATCAGCAGGCTGATCAGATTGTCACTGTACACTATGTATGATCCTGGAAGTCAAACTCATCACTGTTTTAATACCACTTTGATCTGCTAAAAAGATCACCAACTTCATTAGCAATTCCTAATAAAGTTCTCGGCTCTGAGATCTTTTTTCCTTCGGCTATCCGGCGTAAAGCGTCACACCATATTTAAGCGACCACTTTGATTTCAAGCACAAGAAAAGCAACAGCTTTATTATGCAAAGGTGCTCCTTCAATTAAAAACAACCAGTTTCAGATTTATATCCGCTTGTCTTTTTTGAACTACACTAGAATCCCCGATTTCACCCCCACTGTTAAAATTTACTTTTACTCTGAGAACATTTTTAATAAGCTACTTTTTACTTTTACTTGACTAGATTTTTATAATGTTAACTTGACTTGTACTTCAGGAAAATTTCACCAAAGTAACAGTACTTGTACTTGAGTGCAAAAGTGTATTACTCTTTCCACCTCTGCCTGCAGGGTAATTTGCAGTGCAAAACTCACTGGTACCTTCCAAGCGAGGACAGGGGTAAGGGAGTGCTATTTGGAGCTTGGAGCTCGACAACCTAAAAACAGTCCAAACACTTGACAATTCATCAAACTGCCCCATCAGGCTGCTCCAGTTCTTCACCATCATTACCCAGGATGTAAACGGGAACTAAATGTCACCTCCTTAGAAAAGAAAGGACGGCAGAAGATGTACTTTCAGTATCTGCTCAAGAAATTCAAAATGCCGCAGTGAGTAACGTTGCATTTCTGCTTTGCCATTACTGAATCCATCATGACCTGCTCCATCACCATGTGGTATGCGGCCTTCACTGGCACGCACAAGAGAAGACTGCATTGAGATACCCTTTGATGTGATTGACTGCAGTCTGCCATTCCATGCATGTCTCATGGGAAAAAAAGGTAGTGCATCACCCCTCGCAAAAAAAAAGAAAAAAACAAATTGTCACAAGAATAGTGTCTTTCCGCCTGCAGCTGCTCGCATAAAACAGACTCTTAACTTGGTCCCCCACAGTTATTACATGAACCATGATGTGGTACATGTAAGAGTTACACATAAACAGATTTGAACTACTTTCACCGCCCTGTCTTTGTATTCTGTACTGTATTCTTTTGACAAAACATATGTATATATTCACCATAGATTTCTTGCAACAAAAAAAATCCTTTGTTATTCATAACAGATTACATTGCATTATCCATGCAAATTCTTTGTATTGTACATCAAACCCTGCTTGGCAATCAACCTAACTGTGATTCTAATTCTAATTGTCACCAGGAAACAGTTGTATGCTAAAGTAAGCGTATCATCAGTAATAACAGGAACCAAATGGTTTATTTGAGGACCTACAACATTAAATGAAACTATAAATGGATATAAAATCATGATGTATTTTTAAATAATATCAAATAATAAAAATTGTCAGCACTGGCAAATTGCTGTAGTGTAAGAGGAATAAAACATTTCAGCGCATGCTGTTATTAGAAATTATTTTTGAGGTGGTTATGGCATTGTGCAAAGTCATTGGTTATTTTCTCATAACAGCATGTTTTATATCTACAAGTAAGAAGCATTATGTGTAAAGAGAATAGATTTCCAGGTACATAATTGGACATGAAATGTTAATGATTTAGACATTTATACATTAGACATTTGATCAACCATCTGTCATGTTATCTGTGATGTAATTGGAAGGATATATGGTGTAATTGTACAGTACTGTGCAAAAGTCTTAAGCCAACCCTCATTTCTTTAGATAAAATTTGATTAAATGGAATTAAATAATGGGAAAGACAATAACTTTTAAATGGAAGGTTTATGTAACAAACACTGCAGCAACCTCATTTCCCCTCTCGTCTGTTCCAACCACTCAGCCTTCAGCCTCAACAGTATACTATCTACATCTGCACCTGTTCTGTACATTTTTTAGATGCTTGAATGATTCATATGTCACTGTGGGGCTTAACAAACAAATACATTCCTCGGAAACTGGTCAGGTACCAAAAACCTGTCATAAATGATAGCCAAAAAGTCCTTCAGGACGCCAGGAGAACTATTTCTAAGACTACATAAAAAATATGAGATCTGGCTGTTTGCAAGCAAAATATAAAGAAATGATGGCTGGCTCAAGACTTTTGCACGGTACTATCTCGGAATGCAACAAATCAAATATTAGATCTAGTAGACCTTAAATGAGCAGTTTGTCATATGTATATCCCATGGCTGCCTTTAAGCTGAATCACAATTGCAACGAAAACGTTTAACAAGCCATCAAAGTGTGGAAATTGCACCTTTAAATAGATTATTAGTCTTGTTTACACTTGTAAACAGCTGTATCTGACACTTTTGCAATGCTTGAAAAAGGAAATTGGATCTGAGAGCAATGCATTCCAAGCAAGTTCTGCTTCTGAGGTCTACGGTTATATTGACTAGATCCCTCAGGCCTCTTAAGACTCATCTAATGAACTTCACTAAAGTTAATAAAGTATTTGAACAGCCCTTAAAACTGTGTGGGGATCCCCCCCGAGGGGAAATGCCAAGGACAGCTTGATAAGAGCACATTAGAAAGCATATTGGAATGCAGAGAAAGTGTCCCTTGAAACCGCTTTCCTTGTAAAGCTCAGTATCCAGCCTGCTGGGATTTAATATAGTTGTCTCATGGTTTATGTGTTCCAGAAGCTGCCCTATTCTTTGCATAGAAAAAAAAAAAAAATACATAAAAGACCCGAGCTGCAAAATGTCTGGCCACACTAAAGGTCACCGCACACAGCTGCTAACAAGATTAAAAATGTATCTCTGGTTGCTGTGACACTTTTCATCTTTTAAAGAGATGGTGTTTCTGAAGTGTCTTTGACCACCACTGCCCTTTGACCTCATAAGCCTGGCTGTGTGCCGTTTCGAAGTCTCTGCGCAGGCCTGATGTGCCAGGCCTTTTGGCGTAGGTTTGTAATTGAAAAATTTTTTTTCTTTGTTGATTACGTCCCCTCTTCATTCCCTCTGTCTCCTTCATTTTCTCATTCTCTTCTGGAATGAAGAGCACCTGAAGCAGTTCATTGTTCACAGTAATGACTTGGTTTTTCCACTAGAGCTGAAGCCACTACATGCTTGTAGAAAAGCATTTGTGTGGGCCTTTCACAAACAGTTTGTTAAAAAAGTTTTTCAACAACTTTTATGTATTGCTGAGGTGACTTTATTGATGTAGTAGTTTTTAATATGGCATCACTTATCATAGAATACACCTTATACGAATGCTTCTTATCTTCTTTTCTCACAATGGCTTCTTTCTGGTGCCATTAAAACCATGTTTTTCTTTAGATCAGTGATGCCATGTCGGAAAAGCAACTCTCTTATCTGCAGATGCAGGGTGAGAAAGTGAGAGAATAAATGAATGAAGTTCAGTGGACTTTCCTTTCTAACTGTCTTCCAGGCCCAGTTGCACAAATACCACAATGCCCTGTCCAATCTTGACAGTTCATGTCCTCCCTAGGTGCAAACTGCAGGGCATTCTATTATCTTAATGCATCCAGACAGCAGTGGGGTGGAACCAATACACAAAAAACATTTGTGATAAAAAAAATAAAAAAAAATCCTTCAGGATACAACCACATGCATCCTAGACCATTACCATGTGTGTGGTTTGAATATTATTTTCCTGTTGTTGTTGTGTGCATAATGTCTGAGCATGTGCACGCATGATTATTTTCCATTTACATTAAATGATTATTGATATGTATTATGGCATTAAAATCCAAACCACCAAACTAATAACAAGAAGAATAAACAAAGTTCTGTTTGTAATTTTCCTTGATAACGTCTGCTAATTGAATAAGCATGCAAAGTTTGTAATATATATATATATATATATATATATATATATATATATATATATATATATATATATTTTTTTTTTTTTTTTTTAATTACAATTTTCCAACATCTGACACAATGTGTTTATTGGGTTTAGCCATTTAATATGGGTAAAATGGGTTTTAGTACAAGTTCTACCTTTAAATATTTTTAACCATCCTTTATCATCCTATTTGTTACCTGTTACTAGGTAAGTTGTTTCATAATTAAAATACACACATTTTAATTAATGCAAATGAGCCACATTTGGTCATTACTCTAAGCAATGCAGTGGGGAAGGAAGTGGAATTGTGAATAGTTTATTATTAAGCTTTATTTAATTCTCTCTCATACATAAATAATTGCAAGACCATGTAAAACTCATGATTAATTTTTCATAGAGCTACCTGTGGGGAGTGTGCAATTTAATTACACTGAAAGGTCCAAATGTGATTATTATTGTTTAAGCACCTCAAATGCTTGTGCTGTATGATTGTGGAGATTAAATGAAGGTGCTCCTATAATGTCTGGAGACTGGCCATTCATGGTCATTCATGTGAGTTGCAAATATGCAGAAAATTTCAGTTAGGGATTTTCTTTGCGTGTGCTTAGCTGCCCTATGATTTTGCCTCTGGAAGATGAGGAGAGAACGTTCATAACCAGTAATTTATCCTCACTGTACTGCTAACCTTACTCACTCTTGTTGATTTCTTCTTTATAACATTGTAAGAATTCGTCCATTCCTCTCCACTCAGGCCACTCAGGTGCTTGTTCAATCCCTTGTAATTTCAAGACTGAACTACTACAACTCACTCCTGGCAGGTCCGCCTCTGTGCACCATTCGTCCTCTGCTGCTGCTGCAGAATGCAGCTGCACAACTTGTTTTCAACCATCCTAAGTTCTCCCTCACCACTCCACTTCTCTGCTCCCTCCACTGGCTTCCTGCTGCTGCCCGCATGCAATTCAAGACACTGATGCTTGCCTACAAAGCTAAAAATGACCCAGCACCCACTTACTTTAAAGCACTTATCACACCATGCACTACATCATGTTCCCACCAATCCTCAAGCACTGCACAACTAGTCCCACCATCTCTCATGGATCAAGAAAGACATGCATCTAGACTCTCTGCATTTCTGTCCTGCATTTCTGGCTCATACAGTAGGTGGTGGAATGAACTTCCTCTAGATGTCTAGACAGCCAGGTCACTGGCAATCTTCAAGTGATGACTAAAGACATATCTGTTTCAAGGTATATTGGTTAACTCCCCCAGACCCCTCACCAAATAAAAATCCTTCCCAACAGTGTTTGATTGATGTTACTCCTAGTTAGTAACCCAGTGAACTAGTGTAAGTACAAGATCATCTGCCAAGTGCCTACATGTAAAAGCAGAAAGATGTGACAGCTGATAAATGTATCGGGAAAAGCACATGCTAACCTGCATCTTTGATTGCTGTTACCAGCTAATTGCTCAAAATTGGCAAGTGGATGGGAATTTCAAAAATAACCAAATTAGACGAAAATACAAAAAAACACAATAAATAGAAGTGTGAAAGTAAGGAATAAATAATGCCTCACTTAGTTTTTTTTTAGTTTTTTTTTTTAACATTGCGTATGTAACTGGTTCATTAATAAACATTTTGTATATTGTCTCTGCAAGTGACTGAAACTGTACAGTTTTTAACAGCAGCGAAGATGCAGCTTTGAAACAGTGACATAACCGAAAATAATAAATCAAACTCTGCTCTTACAGCACTGCAGATTATGCGCAGATTCATACACGCATCATACACAGATTCATTCATTTCCCCAACACGCAGTGTAAAATAAACAAAAAACAAGCTGCAGTCAATTACTTATGGGCATCATCCATGGTACACGTATTAAAATAACTGTATTTTATATATACATTTTATGTATTTATATTAAATACATTTTTGATTCTCTTAATCACTTCATTAACACGGCATACCATCGTTTCTCACACTCCTCACGGGTACGTGCAGCAAACTGACAGGTTGCATTGATGCTTTCACGAATTGCCTCCACTCACTTGTTATCTTTAGAAGTTAGAGTAGGGAAGTATTTTTGCTTGAATTATTTCTTCACATTTTACTACCTCCGTCACAAACAAAACTCTCTCATCTTCCCTCCAAGTTGACTTTCTTATTTGAAATAATTTTGATCGGATCATGACCGTCCTATACAGCTTTATTATAGGGGCTTGAAACTGTTGTGACTGGAGCAGTCAGATTAGGATAACATAATGCCATATAACGTGACATGTCAAAACTACGACACCCACTATAATGTGCAGCCTACTTTGCGGCACTGTGTTGTAATAAGTGATGTCACACTCTGTCCTTGCCGCAGTCCTACCCCTCACTGGAAAAAAAAAACATAGGAAGCTTCATAAAGAACTTTTATGTTCTACTCTGAGCTAGGAATATTTTTAGTCCTAAATGAACTTTGAGCATGATTCCTATGAGTGATTCTAAGATGCTTAGTAAATATGGGCCCTGTTTTTTGTTTGTTTTTGTTTTTTCCCCTGGTGACTAGGCTTTCTCATGGGGAACTTGGCCACAACAGAACACTATTTGTGAGGGTGAATCAGTTGTCACCAATCAGTTGGAACAGCCAGTGGCCAGTCTTCTTTCTAGTTTAAAGATTAGGATAACTGAAGCCACAAGGCAGGGTTTGCCACTGAGCACAATGGACCTGATAGATAAAGGGGAAACTTGAGGCCACCATGATGGTACAGTTATTTGTAGCACAACAGGAAAGTGGCGGAGAAGGGCAGCCATCTTTAATGCAATAATAATAACCTGCTTCCCAGCTTCCCTTTACAGCTTCTGAGGCAAAGTCCTGCTGCTATCTGAGCAATAGAAATCCAAGGGACATTCAATTGCCTTTCAGAAAAGAGGAAAAAGAAACACCTGCTGTTTTGACATGACAAAGCTAATTTGCCAAGTGAATGTACCTGAACCGAATGCAACAGTTGACACACTAGCCGTGCTGGCTTTATTTTCAGAGCTATATTACTGCCAAGGCAATATGCAGCACACGGGCTTGTTTGTAAAAAGATATTGACATAGTATGGGGTAATACATCAAGAACCACATAACTAAAATGATTTCTTTGGTGATTTGTGTGGTCCGTTTCCTTCAAGCTAAGTAAAGTGACACGTCACTAAATAGCTAGCAGAGAAAATGGATGTACGTCAGACCTTATACATTCAGATGGAGTGGCTGGCCACATAAATTCCAATTTGAACATCATAAATCATAAAAATTGTGAAATATCATTCTCACTCTCTCATCATCTATACCGCTTAATCCTGTATTCAGGGTATTGCGAAATATTTTGTATTTTGTTAAACATATAAACAGCTTCATCAGACATTTTTGTACTATATTTTGCAAAGACAATTGCAACAAAGCACTATGCCTTCAGGGTGAGTCTGTAGTTATGCTGACTCAAACCCTTCATGCCTCCAAAGACTCATCTAATGGGCTTCACGTGTGCTGATGAAGTATGTTGCATTGGCAGTAGTGGTTCAGTGGACAAAGTTGTCCAAAGTGGTCCATGATGTGTGTCCACACCTGCGAATGGAAGCATCGAAACTTCGGAAACTCCCATAAGCCATCACAGCTTTATTTAAAGTAAAGTTTTCAAGATAATGGTCCTGTCTGTAAAGAGAAGCTGTGTCTGGTGCTCAAAAAAAAAAAAAACCCTATCCAAACGGCTGGATATCAGAACTGAGAGAGAAAAAGGGAACGCAGCAGCAGTGACATTTATCAAGACTAGTACGATGTTGTTATCTTAGATTACTCTGGATCCAAGTTGTGTCCCTCATGCTTTGATCAGACAATCACTTAATCAGACAGTCGGAGAGAACACTTTACAGCAGGATAAGCCCAGTGCACTACACTGAACTTTGAAGTGTCATATCAGTGTCAGTTACTTTATGGTCTCGGCCTTTCTTTTCAGTGATCTCATTAATATAGCAGTAATATCTAATCTACTGTACATACACCATGTGTACAACCCTGCTCACAACATGCACTGTATACTGTACTTAGAAGGTGGAACAGTAGTATATTTGGATGCACTTAGAGTGATTGTAGATAATTTATAGACATTGAAGACATGCAATTCAGCAGCACTGTATTTGGAACCATTTTCCTATTTTAATCATGTCTGTGGGCTAAGCTCTGCAGTGAGCCTTCATTCCGTCCAACAGGCGCAAGACTAATTTCTCAGTGGGATTCCTCATCCCTGTTTATTAGAGCTGCTCTAATTTCATTTATTAGCAAGGCTTTGATCAGAGCCTTCCTTCAGCTTTCTACCTCACTCACTCTTTCTTTCCTTCTGTCTTTCTGCCTTTGTTTCTTTCTTTCACCTCCATTTCACATGACTCTATAACAGGGCCATTTATATCTGCATGTAGTTTTCCACCCTGTTTTAAATGTTCTTTTCCCTCAGCCAGCTGTTCTCACTGCTCCTCCATATCATTTGTACTAATACCAAATGTGAATTTAACTGACATTGGGTTGCCCTTGGAGCAAAAACTGTTCATTTAAATAGCCAGCATCAACCTCTGAATCGCTGGAGCTTTGTAGCTTTGTCCTTATGCACAATTAGAAAGAAAATTTCAAAATTCCCCCACGGAGCACAATTAGAGATACAGTATGTAAAGTTTGATTGTGGGGTCATCAAGTGGGGTATTCAAGGGTACAATTAGACACCACGTCTTTTCCAAAAAAAAAAAAGACAAAAACCTCAAAAAACTATTTGATATATTGGTCAGAGGAAGACATTTTCTCAAACAAAACCATGAGTGCCTGAAGTGTATTAAATATTGTGGTCAGAATGGGCAAAATAGAGCTTAATAGCAACTCAAGATGTTGGTAACAAGTACATTGGAGGATCTGTGTTTATTTATTTATTTTTTTGGGGGGGGGGGGGACTGCAAAATTCGTCTTCAGAGAAACTACAAATCATCTGGTGTCATGGACTCTCTTAAAATCCTTTTTGGCTGCAACTGTCAAAAGACCACAACTTGGTCTCTTCCTACAGTCTAAAGACATGCAGATTAGGCTAACTGGTATTCACTCACATGAGCATGCAAGTGTGTGTGTGTGTGTGTGTGTGTGTGTGTGTGTGTGTGTGTGTGTGTGTGCGTGCGTGCGTGCGTGCGTGCTGGCGTGCGTGCGTGCGTGCGTGCGTGCGTGCGTGTGTGTGTGTGCCCTGTAATGGATTGGTACCCTATCCAGGGTGTTTCCCACCTCGTGCCCTAAGTTTTCTAGGATAGGCTCCACGCCCCCTCCGCGACCCTGTATATAGGATAAAGTGGTAGGGAGTAAAACTTTCTTGATAAATGTTTTTACCTTCTTATAAAAAATGTACATAAGCTAATGGGTGTACTCTTCTTCACAAATGCATAAAAAAATTAAATCTATCTTTATCAATGGTGCCAATTATCAACTCTCGAACTCACAAACCTGGAAGGATGCTGAACCATCAACTGGAAGAAATGTGGTCTAAAAAAAATAAAATAAACATCACATAAACACTTGATGAAGTGCCAGGGTAAAAATAATCAACAGCAAAGACCATAGCCATGTTTGATAGTGAAAATAGGAGCACTTCTATTTTCATACACAATGTGATGAAAACTCAGAGGACTGGGACTAAACAGCTGGGTGGCCATAAGAAAACCACTTGTTGGTGAAACTCCTCAGAGAAAAAAGGCTTGAGGAATGGAAAAGTTGATGAGTTCAGATAGACCCTATTTCAGATCTATGGGTGCATTAGGGTTAGAAAGTGGGCACGTCCTGAATAGTGGCCACTGTACGAGCCTCTGGAGGCAGTCTTATGATCTGGGGTTGTTTCAGTTGGTCAGGGTTCAGCTCAGCAACATTATGTGAGAATACAATTAAGTCTGGTGATGACCTTAATGTATTAAATGACCAGGTTATCACATGATTGGAGTTTTTCTTCCCTGACATATTTCCGGTCTCAGACTGTGAAAGAGTGGTTCTGGAAGAATTAGCACATGAACTCGCTACCACATTGTTTGCTGTAATCAAAACTAAAGGTGATTCAATGACGTCTCAGCTTGTACAATGTATGTTTTGTGCTTAAAGGAAAATAATTCTTGATGTTAGATCCAGAAGAAATTAGCTGATGATCGCTTACGTAAGCATTAGGTATAGATACAGTATCTAGATTTTAATTTCGATTTTTTATTAATTAAAATGTAAAGACAGATACATAGATACTGAGATGTATAGGTGACCAGGGAAATCTGACAGCTTTTTATCCCAAATGGACTGATTGTGCACTTTAGACATGGAAAAACAACTTAGTACTTAGAGTGCACAGTAATAGCTCAATCTATCACAGTCACCGTCCACAAAGCGCATGAGGCAAGTCCACAGGGAAAACGATACAGTGCTATCAGACACATGAGATACTGAGTGCATACAAGTCCGTCTCCTTAGAGTTTAAACTTTAAACGCACATGCACACACATATAAACACTTTCCAGCTTTTTCTAAATCTACTGAGATTGCCTTATTGGCAGGATGAACTGACAGAGGCTGCCTTTCCTGACTGTAAGTGCTGCTAAACTACTTCTTAGCACTTTTGAACACTCTTTCCCTATAGACTGAGTGACTGACAGCCACTTACCCTTCAAATCTGGCAGAATTTGCATTCATAGATTCGCATCCAAATAAACACAAACTCAGACAGGCAGATGCACTCTGTCTGGAGAGAGTTCACGGAAGTCTCAGCAAAGACTTGTTTGTCACAACCTTCAACTAAGATACAGTATGAATGTAACACAGAGATCAGTTTGTGTGAGCGTAGGTAATTCATGCTAAAACAGTATCGCGTCTTAGAAATAATGATTGGCATTAATAACCGGGTTTGGTGGACAGAGTGACAGTTCTATCTGGACCCTGATGCTTTTCTAATAAATTAGAATAATTAATATAACAGTAATCTAGTGTTTTATCTTTTGAAGTGGATGTGGCTATACATGTCATTTAATAGAACCAATACGATCGATGGACCAAATTCTTACTTACAGTACCGGGCAAAAAGTTTGACACAAGTTTGAATTTATTTTCTACATTCTAGAAATGAAATAACACTCGAGGCATTAGGTACATTAATTAAGTATCAGCAGCAACAACAGTCAATTGTTATTTTAAAATAAATAAAGTTCCCCCGTCCCATTTATTAAAAATAAATAAATTAATAAAAAAAAACTTTTCAACTCTGTTTGACTGATGGCACTTACGGAGTAACCTAGTAACCCGATGTATCTATCCAATGCCAGAAACTTCAAAGCACTTTTTGTAAGTCGCTCTGGATAAGAGCCTAAATGCCTAAACGTAAATGTAAATACATTTGCAAAACACATCAAGCACCATGATGAAACTGGATCTCATGAAGACAAGCAGGAAAGCAAGACCAAAACTTACCTCTACTGCAAAGCGTTACCAGCCTCAAAAATCCGTTATGAAGGCTTTACACACTGTAAACCCGAATAAGCTGGCAAAACTCAAAAATATTTGAGGTAATCAGTTACATCAAATTTTTAAGTAATGATGTTTCCAATTTTAAGTAAACAGAACTATCAGTTTTTGAGTTTGTTGTACTCATTCATATGAATCGTTCTTTACTGGCATTACTGAGGAGCGTAACTCATGCTATAATTTTTTTTAGTTGTTGCAAATCAAATAAATTGTTGTTGGTCTTTCGCCTGCTCCTGGCAATGGGTCGCCACAGTGGTTTGTCACACGAATTTACGCCAGGCACCCTTCTGAACACAACCCTCCCATTTTTATCTGTGCTTTGGACAGGCACTTCATCCAGTGGCTGGGAATCGAACCCAGCCCTTTCATATGGCAGGCGAAACACCTACCACTGAGCCAGTGCTCTGTTAGGGTGCCCAGATTTGTGAAGATTATACTTACAGCATCATGTGAAGACAGACCAATCGAAACAATTCTATGTGGGCAGTTTACATGTGCATTGATGACGTCAGGCACAAAATCGCCAGGCTGAAAGATTTTAAGTTGGTGGAACTTTAAGGAGACAGTTACTGTGGCTTAAAATATCAAACTTGTTCAGCTAACTTGAAAATGTCATTTCTACAAACTCATAAATACCAAAAAGTTCTTAATACTCATCAAGGTCTATTAATTTGAACTAATTGTAATTATTTAAGTTAACGTATGTTTAATTGCTTTGAGCATTGGGGTCTACAGTGCAGAGCATACTGTAAGCTTCGGACCAGTTATCCCTATCAGGTGTGGATAAAGAATCCGGTGAAGGTTTTTGTTTTCAACGTGATAATTGCTTAAATCGTAATAGTTTACAAAGCACTATGGTATAAAAGACCAAACAACAGTTGATGATGTGCTGTTATTGGAAAATAAATTCAATTAGGCGTGGAAGTGAACCTTCATTCAATATAATTTAAAATGGTTTGAATAGGTGTTCGCTGTTAAATTATTATTATTATTATTATTATTATTATTATTATTATTATTATTATTCCTTTTATAATCCACAGCACTGATATTGTAGATTAATATGTTATATAGTTAATTTTGTAGACTAACATATTAATATGTTAATCTCATGTATCACTGCTCATAGCAGGAGATCTGATTCAAAATGCTACCCAAAAAATTAACAAATACATGTTCACGCGGATCAATAAGGAATTATTTTCATCCAAGCAAAACACGTGGAAGTGTCATCAGGTTCGTCTCATTCATAATGAACTATTTAATTAAGCATAATCTATTCCTAAGAGACAAATCATGGGGAGCGATGGTAAATGTTATGTGTGCAAATGAATGTTGGCACCCTTGATGAGAGTGTGCGCATCTTTCTCCTGCTTATTGACAGCACAGAACAAAAGAATCAGCACAGGATGCTGAGTCGCATTACCATCATCCTGTTCTCACACACACATTTACTGTCAAACAGTGGCCAGGAACAACAATTAACCTGAAGATGTAAACAGTGTGATTGGGAAATGGAAGCTTCTCTCTCTCCATCTCTGTCTCACACCCATTGCTGATGAGTTAATGACAAGCTCTATTGTTGCATTGTACTCCTTGTCTTGACTGATTGACACATAGAGGGGCAACACAGTGGAGGGGGCAGAGAGAGAGAGAGAGAGAGAGAGAGAGAGAGAATAGGAATGAGGAGACTCTTCTGGAACTGCACAGAAATAATAGGCTTTTCTTGGTAGTGCAAGTGATCCTGTGCACAGTCCGATGGCTGAGTAGCTTCCAGCAAGGCATGCAGAACACTAAAAATGCTTAAAAGCAGACATCAGCCCATGCAGGCTGTAAAGACACTGTTAAGAGAAATGAAATAACTTTAGGGCTTTGAATTGTCAATGGTGCAATGGCTGTGCTGAACACAGACTCTCCCAAGATCTGGCAAAGAGCATTAAAAATGATATACACTGCGTAGCTACAGTATAATGTGGGGACAGACAGAAACAGATCCATTGTTACATATACTGTAAAGATTACAACTTACAAGACGTTTCTGTGGCAGACAGAGCAACTCCAGAGGAGGCCATTTTTATTCATTCATTTGAAAAATAAGTGGCACTACTGTATGACAGCGCTAGGATTTAAACTCAGAGAGTATATTGAGAGTACACACTGCCTGGCCAAAAAAAAAAAAGGTTGGGCACACTCAGATTTCATTCGCTCACCTTTGGTTGCAGCACACAATGTGGTGGACAGTTCATGAGGGAACATTATTTCTTATCCCCCTAGAACCACTCCCTCACTCAGCACCTATACCCCAATATCCTTTATTCAGGGTCGCCTACCCCAGGCGGCTTAGGGCACAAGGTGGGGTACACCCTGGACAGGGTGCCAATCCATCGCATTCACACACTACGGGCAATTTGGGACGGCCAATCAACCTAATCTTCATGTCTTTGGATTGTGGGAAGAAACCGGAGTAGCTGGAGGAAACCCACCAAGCAGAGGGAGAACATGTACACAGAGACGGGAGACGAACGCGGACCCTGGAGGTGCAAGGTGACCGTGCTAACCACTACACCACCATGTCGCCCTCCGAAAACCACTATTTCACAATTAATCATTCAGTACATTCAGGTCATCAGCCGACTTCATTTTATTCCCACTTATAATTCCTAAACTGACCAACTAAAGAAAGCTTTGATCATGCCGCTGCCTCCAGAGGATGGTCTAGTGTGCACTATGCACTACCCATTTTACCCTGACACGCCCATCATCCTGGAATAGGGTCAATCTGAACTTATCAGATCTTTTTTCATAGATTCAAAGTCCAATCTTTTTTTTTTCCTGATGAGTCTCAATAAGAAGTTTGCTTATGGCCACACAGCTTTCGATTCCCAATTTTTTGAGTTCTCATCACATTGTAATTGCTCTTACTTCCATTTTCAGACATAGTTATTTAGGTTTTTACAGTTGATTTGTATACCATAAAACTTCACCAAGTGTTTAAGTGATCTCCATTCATGATATTTTTCCGACTATACTTCTTCCACAAAGTTGACGGTTCCGTTCTACCCTTCCATGGATAGAGGATGTATCCGTACTAGCTCATGGGAATGACTGCAGGACATGCAGCATTATTTAAAATGTTTGACTATTTTACTATGACCAAGTGTCTCATACTGTGCTTGAAGTTAAATGTCAATTGGTTTTTACTCCTTCATCCATGAGAAAAGTACCAGTTTGAGTTATATGGTGGGAACATGTTTGCACTTCCCCCTTCATTGCTTTGTAATTAGATTAATGTTGGTCACAGACTATACAGGGAAAAATATGAATATTTGATGACTTACACTGATGACTTATACATAGGCCTACCTCATTATGAGCATCCCTGTGTTTATGATTACAGCAGAAGTTCTTATGTATGAGTTTAGAGCAATCAGGTAAGATTATCCATTGAACAAGGAATAATACTGATTGTTGATTTTCCTCACTGGCACTATTACATTTGGCTCTGCTTGACTCTTCTCTGCTTATTATTATTATTGTCAATAATAATCATTATTATAATAATTATAATATGTATTATTATTTTTATTGTTGTTGTTGTTGTTGTTTATATTATTTATTATTATTATTGGTATTAATTAGTATTATCAATAATAATAATAAATAACACCAACAACAACAATATTATTATTGTTGACAATAATAATAATAAGCAGAGCAGTGTCAAATAAATAAATGAATAAATAAATAATAATAATAATCTTTTACTGGAGGTTCAACATAGCACTAATTACTTCACTGACCACTTTTTATTAAAAGCCAAACCTATAACAGATTTCTTCTTCCTTGGCTTTCCCTCCCATCCTCCCACTTCATCACATCCATTGATCAGAGGGGAAAATTAAGATTGGCTTCTACATTTGAAGGTCGACTGCTCAATTTGCTCTCTGAGGTCTCCCATGGGTGGCAGTGCGGCTGCAAAAAAATTCTACTGACAGGTTAATTTATGAAGACAAAGTGACAGCAGGTCATAAGCTAAAGCACTGCATCCTGATGTATCTTTTTAGAGGTGAAAGGACAGCCAGCATGTTGTAATTAGAGCCGCTTGATGCAGGATGTTTGTCTATGGTTATGTATTTAGTTCCTCAGAGAGGAGCTCCACCACAGGCAGGGGTTATATCTTTTATTCCCGGTGGAATTTCTGCTTAAGCAACAATCATGCCTGGTGTGGGAGAGCGATGTGAAAAACGAGAAAAGGATGTTTGTTGGAGACCAGTGCTGCTGACACAGTAACAGTGATGAGGAGAGATTAGGAAATGATGCCTCCTCCATATGCTCTCTCTCTCTCTCTCTCTCTCTCTCTCTCTCTCTCTCTCTCTCTCTCTCTGGTCCATCACAGATAACTCGCATGTTGCCATGACATTCCATTTCCTTGGAAAGTCCTGAGGTATTTATTTCCCAGTAGCCCCAGCTGAGCTTAGACTGTTTGTGCCTAGAGCTCGGAATTGTTTTTTCTTCCCTCCTCATTTTCCTCCCATCCTGCTTTATTTAACTCGTACTATAAATGTATTCTTGAATTTAGTCTCCTCTTATGGTTTATCATACATGACATGGATGATATAAACTTTTTAAAGCCACCCTGAGGTGTAGGCCTGTCTCTCTACGCTTTTTTTTTCTGACTTAAGATATTGAAGAGGTGGCATGATATCTGCAGAATACAGTACGAACTATTTCATAAATGCAAACTGCAGACGCACTGAGATCCTGTTAGTGCTGAATGTACAGTAGGTATTTAGTTATCTGTTCATTTTCTTGATTTTATTTTGTTAAAAATGTAGAATTTAGTAATGACGCTAAATACAATGTGCATGCAGAGTCAAAGCAGGACTTTTGATTATGCAGAATAATAGAACATTCTGCTATACTAATGCACTTATCCTAGCGCTTCACTAAAAGAAAAGAAAGTTTTCTTAGGATGCTGAAGCCATGATCGGAAAGCCTGCTTCACATCTGAAACTGAGACAGATGCATCTCTTCTGCAAGTTGGTGTCGAGTTATACATTGATTTTTAAGGATAGGATGGAAGGATTAATTTTTCAGGAGACTCATAGCAGGGTCTCCAAGCCACCTCGGCCGGGACCAGACGGACATACAGCATTCTTTAAAACTATTAAACCATTCACGTGCTTTACTGCATCTCAGAGTCTCTGTACTCTCCGTACTGCGCTTGAAGTCGTCTGTAAATGTCAATAGGTTTTACGGCTTCATTTGCATACTGTAAAGTTCATCACTAGTCCTGGTTTGACTTGAACGCCCCTCCTGTTACAGACCGAGCTAAAGATGTGTCTCTCCCTGGCACATTTCTGAGTTCTTCTTTCAGTGTAATGTATTAAATTCTCATTTCATTGAGTTTCCATAATGCAGACCATTGTACATTCTGTTTAAACCATCTTACAACATGGTGTAACATCAATATGAAAAGAATCAAACTATTGAATATCTAAGAATGCCATGATCATAATATTCCATTCAGCACCCAACTGCATTTGGGGACAATTTCAGATCCCAAAGAAATCTATTCATTACCATGCAAATTAGTTTGGGAATCGGTGACTAAAAGCATTTGACATACTTCATTTAAATGTGTGTAAATGCAATTAATGGGAGCTCATTCCAAAAAAAAAAAAAAAAAAAAAAGCTAAATGCCTGCAGATAATTGTCATTGTATGAATCCCATTAAAAGTTTTTTTTTTTTTTTTTGTAATAAAAACAGTCTTATGAGCAAAGCCTTCCATCATGCTGTGGGATAATAAACTACCTTCCGTCCAGTGTGAATAGAGTGATATCCAAAACACAAAGGCAGAAGAAATGATTTTCACTAGGAATTGTGTTAGACCTAATCATATAGCATCCCCTGAGCAATCGTTAAACCTCATAAAATATGTACCAAACCAAACACACATACTCCCATGGTTGCATGAGCAATAGATAAAGGTGAACACAGGAGCATAGAATTGAAGGCTGTGTAGGGGAAGAAAAAAAAGTTTATTGAATAATGTTAGAAAACCATTTAGGTTTCATGTTTGATTACACAAGTGTGCTCCTAAGTCCTTCTTAGTTAAATCCTACATTGCTTTTTTTGGCAGGATGTACTGTACATTTGCTTTCAGAGTAAAGCTGTTTTCACATTTGCTGACAGCACTACTGAGAAGTAATCAAGGAAAATGTTCTACATGCAAAGTAAAAGCCTGTGTCATTCCCAGGTTAAAATAAATCCACTAGTCCAGTTCTATCTTATGGCTACCGATCACTCTAGTTCTGTTAGGTTTATCTCATCTAACACAGCTGAGTTGGCGAAATCCACTATATCCAGTAGGATTGTCAGAGAAAACATTGAAAGGGTTCTTTGTTGTCATTCAAGATCCAATCAATGATGTACTGTATAACCTTACAGCAGAGTGCTTTCCGATCACATGTTCCAAGCTGAAGCTTTTGTGGAAGTTAAAAATAACTAGTTATTTAGAGAATTCCTGAAGAACGCATGCAATGATCTTTTTTGTTTTATGAATTCTACAGTGTATATTAATTATCTTTTGAAATTTGCAATGGCCATTTTCTTGATGTTTATGGAAAATTAAATATTCTAGGTGATATACAGATATACAAATATACATCACCCAGCAACATTAGCAGAAAAGCAACATTAATACATATAACAGACCAGTTCTCTCTCTCTGTCTCTCTCTCTCTCTATCACATATACTCAGAATGTTAGGTTTTTTGCTTTTGTTTTTGTGATAATAACAGAACATTTCAGGTCATATCAGAGCCCATGCTTTCATGTCAATAATGTTTCTCCATTAGAGCTGGAAATAACACTATTACATTATATCACAGCATATCTGTCAGACCTGCCGGAACAGCTCTTTGGCTGCCGAAGTAAATCCATATCAGCTTGTACAAGAAAAGGCACCATCATATTATTTACTTGCATTTGTTTTTTTTTTTTTTTTTTTTTGGGCCCATGCTCTCTAAAATCTATTTAAAAGTGTCTGGCTTTGCAAAGGCTTCTTATATTTTGCCAAAGGAGAAACTAAATGTGGGCTTATTTGTTATTGTGATGGACAGACATGTCTTACTTCCTTGTGCACTGCTAAAACACTATCCAAGGCCACACGCTTAACGCTCCTTGTGGCACTTTTGACATTCAATCTAGACTTGATCAGCAAAATGGTACCAATAAAATGAGTGCAGCAGCATATGTTCAAGCTGTTCTAGTTGCTTTCTGAAATCAAGTGAAATAAAGGCGTTAATGTTACAGCATACAAAGGAATCACATGCTGTACATATGTGTGCTTTCAACTGCATGGCAACAGTTTGGGAAGAATGTAGTTTTTACGTTTGCCTGTAGGGGTCAGATGTCCATGCACTTTAGGCTAAATAGTTTGGGATTCTTACCTTTGTATTATAGAAGGAGGATCTAAGATTCTGAAAGCTAAATAGCATGTGGCATCACATGAACTTAATTGGATGGCTATAATCGCTATGAATTCACAAATTTTGATGAGTCATGAGTAGCCATGTGGTGACTTACCAGACTGTGTTGGGATGTTGGAATCTGTAGGTCCATTGCAGGTCCACCACTGGATTATCCATGATCATTCATGGCCTTCTATAGTCAATAGCAGTGAGGCATCACATCCCGTGGCAGCAAGGAGTTTTAAGGGCCATTATCCTGCATTACTGTATGAAATTGCTGGCATTTTTGTGCCTTTACCTAGCCTCACCATATTTCACTTTAGCTCTAGATTTGTATTTTGTTGCTATGCCGTTGCTAAAGATATTAGATCAGAGCTTCTCCGAACCATGACTAGCACTGTTTTTGTGCTCTAATGATTCATAAAAAATGTAAAAAGGTAAGTTATTTGTAGGGTATTCATTATTATTATTATCATTATTATTATTGTTATTATTATTATTATTCTAAATATTTTTGTATTTAAAGGTTAAAGGTTTTGGATGAAAAGAGGCCTCATTTAACTTAATTAAATATGAATACATTGGCATAATTCATAGGTACTATTAAAATGTGTTTTACTTTCACTATGATGAGGCTTTAAAAAAAAACCTTCCTTAGAACCATTTGTTGGAATATCAACTTTTTGATATTGATAATTGTTTACATACATATTTTAACATAAAATGGAACTTAAATTCAATTATTGTCAACATGTTGAGAAATTCCTTCATAATATCTAAAGGTTTATTACTGTGAACAGCTTTATGATACTATAGCAGGCAGACCTTCTCTGTTCCTCAAGATATGTATGACCTCACCTTGTGCACAAAAAAATGATGCAGCAGAAACACAAAGAAAAAGACTAACACAGTGAGTAGAGACAAAGTGACACTGGAAAAGTTCAAAGTCAAATCCCAACACCAATCAAGAGGAGGGAGTTGGCACAGAAAAGATTAAAGGCAGAGTGAAAAGAAAGGTCAATGTTGAGATGATCACAAAGCACCACATCAAGAGAGGTTCCCCACTAAGTATAGCATTACCTAGCACTACCACTGAGCATCAGATTGCTACATGCACACCTTCTCTCTCTCTCTCTCTCTCTCTCTCTCTCTCTCTCTCTCTGTCTAACACATAAACACAGACATTCAGATTAATACATAAAATGGACATGGTATGCAAATATCATGTACACTATCTTTTCCAGTTTGCATATAAACAAAAAGATATTTATTTTAAATGTAATTTTTAATTTCGGCCCCTATCTCTGCACATCAGTAATTGTCTCACTTTGTTCATTAATTCATTTTCTATACTGATTATCCAATTCAGGGTGTGGATGGGAGTTTACACTCTGGACAGGGTGCCGATCTATTGCCTGGCGCACACACACGCACTACTGGAAATTTGGTTAACCTAATCTGCATGTCTTTGGACAGTGGGAACACACCAGAGTACCAAAAGGAATCCCACCAAGCCCACCAAAAGAGAAAATGCAAAATCTAATCACACTCGAGGTGGGAACCAAGCCTTGACCCTGAAGGTGCAAGGCGACAGCTTCGCCACCTGTTTCACTTTTTAGTTATAAACTTTAAGTGTAACAGTTAGAATCCAGAATGTATCATCATCATCATCATCATCATCATCGTCATCATCATCGTCATCATTTTAAAGCAAAAGCTTTACTGCTATTGCCATTATATATATAGTGTATGGTGTGTAAACATGTATGAACATGCTCACAACTCAGAAACAGAGGTTATATCCCAAGTCTGGTTAAAAAAGTAGACGTTTAGAGTAAAGGTGCTGAAAGCTTATGTCACTAAAACATCACATGTTTAAAATGGTTTACAGTTATAACAATTGTGTAAGGTAAATAAGTTGTTGTACTGTATATATTGCTATATTTTATTAGCCTTAGATTACCAGATACAGTACTGTGCAAAAGTCTTGAGACACCCCTCATGTCCTTAAGAAATAAAATAAGATTCAATTAAAGAAATGGGAACACAGGCTGTAAAGTTTCTAAAGATACAATTTAAAAATAGCTTGTTCATGTAACAACCACAGCAGCAACCTCATTTTCCCTCTCAACTGTTCCAATCACTCAGCATTCAGGATCAACAGTATACTGATCACTGGCCTGATCATCTGTCATCATCTGCACCTGTTTCTCACTGGTTCACGCTTAAAGGTAGATGGAAAAACATTCCTCAGAAGCTGGTCAGCTACAGGGACTGTACTGAAAATGTGAGCCACAGAAAACATCCTTCAGGAAGCCTGGAAAACTATTCCTGATTTTTTTTAAATAATCATTTGCATCTGCCCAACTGTGATACATTGCTCAATCCCTAAAATACTTGGGATTTTGGAATGTACTGCATAGTCAAGTCTATGGTGTATGTATTAACTGGCCTTTCACAAGCAAAACATGGGTATGTTTAATAAATGAATAGGAAGAGGGAATAAAATGAGGCAAACGAGACTATCTGAGTGGGCAACAGTCATTGACAAAATACTATACACACATAGTATAAGAAAAATACACTACAGATAACTACCCTAACAAGCTTTCACTGACTGTAATTAGCCCTTCTAGTACATTAGTGAATATATACTGTCTATATGCCATAAATTCCTTTTTACCTTTGTGGTCTGTCACTGGAGAGGTATACAGTACATATTTGTATTTAAGCTGCAACTATGTATTGTGTTCATATACTTTGTGGTATAATTTGTATATAGTTTCTTTACTGTAGAGCTTAAGTTATGTTGCACATTTTTATTTCTGAACAAATGAACTCAGGTCATTTTGTAATTCTAAAATAACAGATACCCAAAATGTAACATGTTCAAGCTGCATATTTAAACACTTTAACAAGTTTAATATCAAATGAAATTGCAACAATATCTGACAATACTCTTTGGTATACTTACGCTGGTCAGCCATAACATTACTACACAAAACATTAAACCTAGTAGTGTGTGGGTTCACTTTGTGCTACCTGGCCAGCCCTGGCTACTCTTGGCAGACCGCTTGACCGCTTGTGGTGTGCTGTGGTGTCTGGCAGTGGGACATTATAGGTGGATCCTTTGGGGGCTGTGGCATGTGTGAATCTGGTACTCTGGTATTTTGTACAGTGACTTATAAATAAAGTCCCATAATGCAATGCATATTAAAGTTCAGTATCCTATGCTGAAGCTAAAATATTATACTGGCAATTACGCATTGAGTAACGGCAAGAAATAACTGTGTAATTAGATAATTACCAATATACACAAATATAACCAATCAGCTAAGCCTCACAGAGAGTACATGAATGAAAAACAAATATAACCTCAAACCATATGAAATTAACTTCATGCTTTATTGGATTACGCAGTCATCTAATAGGTACATTTGAATCAAACTGGCTGCTCAGAGATCATTATCTGTGGTAAATGTGATGTAGGTTTGTAGTGCATTACAGCAAAAGACATGGTTGGCTGAACCATCAAAACGATGCAACATTTAAAAGTAACAATAAGCTGTTTAATAATTGAGATATTATTTTTAATGCCTGAACATTAGCCTGTCATAAATTGTGGCAATGGGGACAGAGCATGATGACACAAAGTCTCTATACATAGCATTTGCTTTTTTGGAAGATGCTTTTATCCATCCGACTAAGCAATTCAGCATTAATTGTCTGGATTATTTATCCAGCATTGGTCAGATTTGAAGTTACAACCATGCAAGTACAGGTTTTGAGTCTCAACCAATAAGCTACTACTTGCTTCCACGCTCTTAAATCACAGCCAGGTAACCAGCCGGTGTGTAACTCTTTTTTATTGCTATGAAAGAAGACATGGTTCACTGGTATGCCATGCTAAACATCAACAGAGTCACATCTCCCTCGGGACTTTATTATACACCAAGACCAAAAACATTTGTGCTGTCACCGTACTCAGCACACACACACACACACACACACAAAAAAACACATCTGAAAATACCAAAATCTATTAATACCAATGCTTCAATAAGACTTGCATGCAAAAGCATTCCAGCAACAATCCATCATCATGAATAAAAGTCTAGTTATGTTTAGGGAAGCACATTATATTATTTCACATAAAATGTTCAGGCACTTGTTGTGGAAGAAATTGCATTTAAGTCAATTCTAGAGCAACAAAGTAATGGTTGCCAAGCCTGCCAAGTCAAAGGTCCGTCAATGGCAAATTTCCATAACCGCAAACACAAAAACCCATACACTCACACACAGCACTGCATATGAGACTCTCTCATGCCCAGCACTGGGGATTTAGTATTGCAAACACATGAAGGGCTCCTGAACAGGATTAATGCAGTGAGTGTGTGCTGTTAGTGCAAGGTGCCAGTAATGTGCCTGGCACACAGCCGAGCTCTTCAACTCACTATGCACTATTCTCTATTTTAAAACAGTCTTGTATTGTTAATCCTTAAAAAAAAGAAAGAAAAATAAATGAAAATGCATTGTTCAGACTATTATGTAACAAAATGACTGAGAACATAAGGGTGATTATGCTGTGTGGAAAATAATGTACATTTGAAAAGTCAGCAAAAACTGAAAATCTTTTCAGCAGCAGTTCAGTATAAAAATGAACAAATGTGAGTATATGAAGGGCCTTTGGCGCTGTCCACCTGCTGTGGTGCTGAAACGCATGATCATGTTCAGGCACTTTCTTGAGTATTGCAGTGTTCTCTTGATTACACAACACTGTTACTCTTTGTGCAGGATAGAGGAAGGATTAAATATCCATGTAAAGTAATATCGGTGCTAAATAAAAAAAATCCCTCATAATGGAAAGGATTTATTTATTTTTTAAAATATGTATCAGAAACACAAAATGTCATCTCAGATTATACTGTCCTGTTTTTTCATCTTACTATGCACTATTAGATCTGGCATGAAATTACTTTGTTCCTTGTAAAGGTATGGAGAAGCAGATTAATGAACAAAGACAGCAGTTACTTTTTTTGTGTTAAAAATGACAATTATGAGAGTCGCAGCCCTGCATTTTTCTCCAGTTATCCCTGCACTACTTACTGCGGATTACCCGTGTGTTCAGTCAATCAAAAGCTGAAGAATACCAATGTCTTCCCTCACTTCATTCTGGGCCGCGAATGGCCTGGAGCCTGTCCCAGGAGACTCAGGGCATGAGACGGGCTACACCCTATGGGCAAATTGTGGACACCAATTAGTGTACTTTGCATGTTTTTTTGGACTGTTGGAGGAAAACCGAGTACCTGGAGGAAACCCACCAATCACAGAGAGAACATGCAAACTCCACGCACACAGACTCGAATCGAACTCTATCCCTGGAGGTGTTGAGGCGACGGTGTTAAACAATATTGTTCATTCGTTTTAAATAATCTGTCTTCAGTTTCAGGATTTTTTTTTTCTAAAAGTTTACTCTTGTGAATTCATCCCCTTCTTATGTACAGTCTGTATCCCATTAGCTAGTCTCTGCTCCAGTGGACAGCCTTAAGATATATCTTTACATAAATACACGTGACTGGATAAATCTCCTGATGAACTGATTTGTGTTTAGTAAACTATAGAGTTGCTTAACTTCAGCCAGCCAACCCTCATATATCGATCAGCTCTAATACAATATATTTTCAAGTGTGAGTTTGGTCCAATACATATTTTGCTGAGTCCACATATTTAACACAGATTACAATTTGATGACCACTGCCGTCACACTGGCACTGGCACTCTCTCTCTCTCTCTCTCTCTCTCTCTCTCTCTCTCACACACACACACACACACACACAGGTCGGAGAAATAATTCTTTGGAATAATGTAATTTAGGAAACTGCGTCAGACTCCCAGTGTATCATTTTCTCCACACCAGTGGGAGCCGGAAGTGAAGTTTTAAAAAACTCTTCCTCTGCTCGCGCGCTTTTCTGTCAGTGCGCGCATGAATCGCAGCGCGCGCGGAACAATCCCTGCGTTTTGGACTCTCACACACACACACACACATACAATAGTGCTTTCCCTCTCCTTCAGGAGCTTGAGCATCGCCTTGGCGCATCCCGGCGTGTCTTTTCAGCTCTGTCTGGACTCTGTTCTTGATTTTATTTTTTAATCTGGGATTTTTGTTTGAGTTTGGTCCTCATCTTTGTGGGAGAGACGGAGTAAAAAAAAAAAATCTCCCCAGCCCTAGCGCTCCCTCAGGTGTGTTCTCGCCGGCTTTTGGGAACGACGCTGCGGCATCTGATTGCATCGTCACACCGCCAGCGCCTTCTGGGTCTAAACTGTTCTTTCCGATGTTTGAAACTGACCTCTTTTTGGATTACACCTGAACACTGACACACTTCAGAGACTTTTCCTCTTCTCCTTCTTTCTCACCTGAGGAAGCCGAACAGAAGGTTGTTCTCTTGGTTTTTTCCTCATGATTTGAGGTGTCAAGTCTGTCTCCACCATGTGTTTCTTAGGAACTAGGAGACGTGTCCCTGCACAGAGGCGGAGAAGCTGCTGAAACCCTTCAACTCTACCTTCTCTACCTTCCTTTAGTTTTTTTTTTTTTTTGCTGAAGAAAGTCGGATGGTTGCGGCGCGCGGGCGGACCGAGCGCGAGGACGCGGTCGCGTGGCCGAGAATGAGCGCGAGCTTCTGGGCTGCGCTGCTGCTCGCGAGCCTGCTGATCGCCTACTGCGGTAAGGTCACGGGCGCGCGCGCGTGTTGATGATCGATGCCGGGGTTTTTTTTTTTGTTTGTTTTTGTTTTGTTGTTAACGGTCTCTCTCTCTCTCTCTCTCTCTCTCTCTATCTCTCTATCTATCTATCTATCTATCTATCTATATTTCTATCTCTTAAGAATCAAAGGGTGCTTCTTTATTGGCATGACAAATACGGACACTTTTGCCAATTCTCAGAGACACAATGGATATACAGTAACAATACAATGGATAAAAAAATGCACTCATTTAATTCTCTCTCTCTCTCTCTCTCTCTCTCTCTCTCTCTCTCTCCTCCTTTTTACCTCTGATATGTATTTTTCCTCCTAGTGTACACCTTTCAAAACAACAGCACATATAACACAAATATGCATTCATTCATTCATTCATTCATTCATCATCTATTCCTCTTCTATACCGCTTATCACATTACAGTGTTTCTGGGTTTCTGGAGACAGGGTGCCAATCTAACAGGTATATTAAACTTGATTTTTACTTCATGCACCATTCTTATACTAAAGTGAACAAGTGCACCCTTATGAGTACCACTCTTGCCACACAAGTTATAGTACATAATGCTACAGTGCACCATTTCTTTAAAAATCTGTTAATACTGTTGATACTGACAAAAAGCTTCCACTTTTAATGCAATACTCTAGAAATTTTCTATTTCTGTTTTTGGAAGAACTAAACCTTATGGAAGAAGGATAACAGGACTCAGGACTGTTGGAAAGCATAACCTTTCTGCTTTTCAGGTATAATAGATCAAAGATTCTTGTATGTGGACATCACTGTGTGTAATCCCGATTACACAGAAGGACAAATCTACATTTGATTACTTATTATCTAATTATTTTTATCAGGAGAATCACATTTTGGTGAATCGGTTCTTTGATTAGGAATTGCAATGATTAGCCTAATTAGCCAGCATGCTCTTAAAATCATGTTTACTTCATTTACAGTGGTCCAATAAAACCAGAGGAGGAATGGTTTGTGTGTGAGTGTGAGCTCGTTCAATAAGGAAAAGGTCGTTAAAGCTCTTTAGAGATTGTAAGGATTGGGTTAATGACATAAATGATAATGACGTTGGTAAACATGAGAATTACTGTGATTTACATCCACGAACATCCACCGTCTTGGAACAACTTGTACAAAATGAATGTGAACCCTGCAAAACCTGGTTTCTCACACCCACACAGACATGCACCTGTAAAGGAGTTGTAAATTGTTTGAAATGGAAAACCCTCCAACAGTTTCTCATATTGCTAAATTGGTTTATAAGCTTAAAAAAAAGATGAAATTGGTGCATATGGCAATTGATAGACACTCTGTGGAACGCTTAAGTCAACAATGTAAAAATCTCTCTTTAACAAAAGCTCAGTGGGAAATCCCAACAGAAGCAGTTATACCATGTATGCAATGTTATATGTAAAACTGCCTTTAAATATATGAGTTTGACAAGCTTTGCTACTCAGGTAAAATAGCATGAAGTTTACCTGCAGCTAAAATGCTGCAGCTATCTTTAGCATTTCAGTTCAGAGCTCTTTACCTAATTGGCTACTTTATGTTCAAGTACATGCACACTTGCAGTATAGCATAGTTTTTTGACTCATGGTGGCTTAAATTGAATTTACTAAAGAGAAATAATTTAGTACAGAGAATCACAATTTGACAAATTCTCAGACAAAATAAAGACCGTGACAAAATCAAAATTCAAAACTAGGATAAATCAATTCATGTTCAACTGAACTGCCTGGTATAGGACTGGACCAGTAGAAAGGTGTATTAAATTGTTGTTTTTTTCTAAACCCTCTTATTATTACCCATAACACACAGTTTAATCACACACATGGGCACACAGAGAAGCAGAACATATGTCCTGTGATAAACAGCAGATGTAAAAAAATAAAATAAAATAGAGCAAATTTAGTACAGTCAGAAAGAATATTTTCTGAAACATTGGGTGGTTGACATTTGTGTTTGATCTTTATTCATTTGAAAAATGCAAAAATATATATGACAAATAAAATGGTTTGTACCAACAATTGATCGAATGGTTGTTATTGCATATACACAGATTTTTTTGGGGCACAGAAGGTTACTGATCCCCTGAAAAGATCAGAGTATATACAATATATATAACCGACCCGGATATACTGTCACCCATGTTGGCATAAAAATAACTTTTTTTCCTAGAAGAGTTTTTTTCCTGCTAGCGAATAAATCACATCTATGGCTTGGTTGCTTTTAGAAGTATGTTTTTTTTTTATTTTTTATTAGTAAATGGAATTAAAAGAAAGAACATTTGTCTGTCTGTTAGCAAGCTTGTGTTAGGTTAAGTTTTTTATACTTCCCTATTTCCCTAACAACTCCTGCCTTCTGTGTTATGATTGGTTACAAGAATCACTTCTGTGAAACGTGAGCCAATCCTAGGCGGAGTAGAGTACAGTTTAACTAATGGCATGTCATGGGTATTTATGTATAAGTTTACATTATATATTTATTTATTTGTTTGTTTGTTTGTTTGTTTTTTATTATTATTATTATTATTTAAATAGGTAATCATGAATTGATGAGGATTATTCTAGCATAATTGGTTGTCTTAAAAGTATGAGTTACTTATTTAGGAAATTATTACAGGATTATTACAGTAAGAATGTAAATAAAATTTTATTGTCAGTCTAAATCACATTTATGTATCATTTATTTATTTATGCATTTTAAAATGATCATTAACGATGGGGATTGTTTTACCCCATGTCTACCAAATTTAAGAATGACTCAGAAGTAAATGCGTCACTCAGGTTCCTTTTTCCGAATGAATGGAAATGTTATTGGCAGGTTCAGCAAGCAAAGTATTTAAGTAATTAATTTTGCATGAATTAAGCCAATTCCATTCTTATTACCATACAAACACACAGCAAATATGACAGAGGGGCAAAAATGCAATGCGGTTAAGATTTGCTAATTCAAGCCTGAATGTGTGGCAGTGTGTTTCAGATTGTGTATAATCTGTTCCCTTGTTTTCTCGTGCTCTCTCTCTCTCTCTGATTATTTAGTGCTTTGTATTTCTGCACTTTTTGTCTCTCACTGGGTGATTGATCCTCCTCCACTTGTGTCCAATCAATGCCTGGCTCTTTGCTCTGGTCAGCAGTCTAAAGAATACACACCCGCTCTGTGTTGGTTCGCTGTTCTCATTCGTACCTCTTTGTTTTTAATTTGGAGCCTTACTGTGCGCTTTGCTGGGAAAATCAGCTTTCAGAGAACCGCCGTGAGCCACTCTGCTCCTCTGATAGTAATAGTTGTGATCTGGACACTCTGACCATCACCGTCAGTTCTTCCCAAGACACTAAGGAGAGAGAGCTCACCGCCAGACCTGGCCATGGATACATTCATATTTACCAAAAAAAAAAAAACGGAGCTTTCATTATAGTCATATCATTCATGTCAAGTCACATGCACACACACATACGCACACATTAGCAGCCTGCAGTGGAACAAATATATAAATGGGGTCAGCATTTCCAGCTGTGTCTAGTATGGTAGCTGCCTCTTGACATTAACATTTTTCTGCATAAATATGCCATCAGCCTATCATCAGCAAACATTGTGTGCAGGAGACAGGGAGAAAGGGAAGCGCGAGAGAGATGATTGATGACTCAGACTCCTGGCTCAGTTGTGTGCTAAAGGAAGGTAGCCAGAGTTGCATCACACATCGTGTTTATCTCAGGTACTGTATGACTACAGCATATCATCATTTTCAGTGCTATTTGTTAATTTGGATGGAAGGTGTTAATCAGGAATGGTGCATTGTGTGCGCTGGCTCCCTCCTCTGGATCCTGACCAATGTGCAGCTGTCCTGAAGCCACGTCCCGACATTGCGACCTTCATGAGGAACAAAGAACGAAAACCTTAGTGAATAAATGTCATAAATGTGCAACAATGTAAGCCAAAGGTATTTTGGCAGAGGAGTCTATAATACAGCAATTGCATCGCCCGATCATCCGATCTTAACTGAAATGCAGATTATTGTCTTATAAGTCTTACAAGTACAGAAAATTACTGTAACTTCAGGTGTCCATATAAAGTATATACTGTATAAATACAGCAACTGTAAATCAATCTGCCCTAACCGTATTTCTGAGGAAATCAAATCCACCCAGAAACCATTTTTTAAAACATTTTTAACAACTTATGCTGACTACAGAAATCTGTCATTAAAATTGCAAAAGAAGGCAGAAGAGAAGAAAGGCTTTGTGAATGCAAAAGATACATTTCCCTCAGAAATTTTTATTTTAGAGCTGGAATGTGATTGGGAAACAAGTCAGTTCTCAGTTTGTACCCACTGGCAGTCGTCATTTTGCTGCTAAAGCATTGGAGTGAATTCCAGTTCAAGCATGGATTACAGTCTAGATTACACTGCAAGATAAATCGGCAACAATGTTCTTATTAAGTTAAGACAACGGCTTAATCAACAGTCATTAAGACTAATCCGAGTGATTTGGAGAGCTGGCATGAGATACATGTAACAATAGTGCTAATTCACTTCCACAAGGATAATACTGAGTGATGTAGAAATGTCCCGTTTGATTAGTTCCTTGTTTGGAAAAGGATTTGATTATAAATACAGTTGGCTTATAACAAGTCTTCTAGTCCATTTGGAACAGCAGCGGTGACGACGCTTTAACTTAACACTTAACTGTTTCCCTTTAGAAGCAACCACTATACCATGTTTTTAATTACAAATTTATTTACGGCAGCATTTATAAATACTTTATCAGCCGTCAATAAATGTATGATTCTAATTGTTGTGATTCAGTTGATGATTGATCAGATTTGTACACAACCCTATCAAGTGCTGCAGTTACAGCAAAGGCAGCTCAGGCTTGTTCATCTTCACGGTACCAACTGTGGGAAGTTTCTTCTTCAGCAGCTGATAAGATATTAAATTATCATAGTTATGATGACATCACTAAATTATATGGCTGAGATACAGTACTGCCCAAAAAACTAAGGAAACACTTAGTCATGGTTTGACTTGAATGTCTCTTTTATATACTGTATGAGCGTTAAATCCAAGTCAAACCAGGACTACATTTTTCCATGGAGTGGGTTTGAGAGCCGCACCATGAGATGTGATAATATTTATAAGAGCCCTAACACTGGGTTTCTGAGCTGGGGGCGGCAACCATCTAGGACGCTGTGAGAGTGTTTATGAGACATGCGCGGGAAGACCTTCTCGTTTGGAGGTAGCGTGGGATTATTAATTAGTAAACTAAAAAGGAAACCAAAGGAAATTGAAAACAAAAAACTAACAGAGCTCGGCCGTCTCCTCGGGACCAGACATGGCTTTGAAAGCTAAAACTAAAGCCTTTGATCCTCTCGGGGCGAGTCTGTCCTTACCAAGGATTTATGTGTTTTGTTATATGCGTTTTCACTGTTCACTTGAACGCAGAGGATATACAGAACCGATGGTGTGCTGCTCTCTCTCTCTCTCTCTTTGCAAAATGGCTTCTCAGGATCTTTGCATTTGTCTTTCTTTTAGTCTTGAACTTGGACTTGACATTCTTTGTCTTTGCCTTGGCCCTGATACCTAACGTGCTGCCTAATGATCTCATGTAGTGCACAGGTATCAGGGCCCTTAAATGAACACAGTGCCCGGTGCAGCGTGTTTGCACTGATTGCGGTGACCTGGCCTCTGCCTGCTCAGACCTCTGCAGGGTAGCAGCCTGTGGATCGGCACGTCCTGAACAGTGAAGAGTATTCTCCTGTGGTTCTGCCTCTTGTGAGACCCTCATCATTACATAAATGCTCCCTTAATTTTTTGAGCAGTATAGTATTTAGACACACATAAACCCATCTGTATGTATGTTACTGTGTAGAAATCCGGGAGTTGATGAACCTGCATAGGTAGGAATTTTGGCAAATGTACAGTAGCCCTATGGTGATGACATGGGCAGGTCTTGAGAGGTGTCAAGGTATAGATTGGCTTGTCTGGGTGTCTAGAAACTGAAAGCGAGTCCTAAGTTGGGGAAGCATTTAACCGTTAACATTTTTAGCTACATTTGTCTTCTCAAACCCATTTGTAGAAGCATGAGTTCACGGGTGTCTGTTTCATGAGCTGTTTCATGTAATGGTCTGATGCTAGCCAGATAAGGTTAGATACCAAACTTGGGTAAAAGTAGGTAATGTTTCCAGCCAGCAATCTAACTGTCTAGTATTCGGAATAGCAGAAAAAAATAATCAGGTTCTACTCGTGTCATCTAAGAACAGGAACCTGAAGACTCTAAGGTTCCTGTTCTTAGATGACACGAGTAGAACCTGATTATCTTCTACACAAGTAGAACCTGATTCTTTTTTTTCCTGCTATTTCAGCCTCTTATAATTTGGTGCATCATGTGTCCTAAGAAGCCTTTCTGCTACCATGTTGTGGTAAAGAGTGATTAGTGTCGATCTTCTGTCAGCTCAAACCTTCTAATCTCTTCTTTCTCCTCTGATCTCTCTTATTAACAAGGTGTTTTTACCTGCAGACCTGCTGCTTGCGATGTGTTTTTGTCTTTTTTTTCCACTCCACTTATAGTATTTTTGCTAATTACAGGTTTTTCCCTCTGTCATTTGCTTTGCTTCTTGCTAAATGTTAAGAATGCTCAGTCGTTTTTGTATCGGATCCTGTGATGTTGCAAAGAACAGAACCGATCCAAATTTGAGGTTGTTGTTGGTTTTTGTAATCATGTTCCAGCAGAGGAATTAAACCAAATGCTGCAGTCCTACCAGCAACCCAGCCATTATGCTGTGTTAAACAAGAAAGCGATCAGACCACCTCAGGCCAGCATTTGGGTTTTGTAAACAGGTTGTAGATTGAAATAAGGAAATGTAATGAAGAGGGAGGGAAAAAAGAGCTGAGAAGGACACTGAAGGAGAACTTCATAATGTGCTCACTCTTTTATTGAAAGAAAAAACACACACATACATACAGAGGGTTAATATGAGACCCAAATGACTCAAACATGCGCACACACTCTCACACACACACACAAACACACACACACACACACACACACACACACACACACACACACACACACACACACACACACTAGCTTTCTCTTTCAGAAAAAAATCCTAATGCAGCGTTAGATCAAAACGACACATCTGCTCTTTTGATGAAAGCACAATGCCGTGTGTGATATTATTTACGAAGAAACGCAACGCATAGCTGTCACCCTGCAAAATGAACACCGATGCGATGTGCTTTATAAACATACGCGCAGACACAGATCTTACCGCACAGGTTGGTGCACTTCCAGAATCAACAAAGGATTCAAAGTGAGAAAAAAGTCTAGCTCAGGGGGGAGCATAGAGGATCATCCAGGCCAGAGTTATTTGGCATGCAAAGCCTGATTTCTTACTTCCTCTGCTTCTCTGTTCCTCTTTCTTTGGAGTTCTCACCTAAACCTCAGGAATATGAGCACACTGGTACTGTAGGTGAGTAGACATGGGGGAGGTATGTTTATTCTGTTCCTAGGGTGCTTAAATCATGCCACAACTGTCTTCATGAATGTGGATTTGGTGAGTGAGCACGTGATGAGGCGTTTACTTAGACAGACGTAATTAATACAGTATTTCCGAGGCTGGTTTTGTACGTCACAGACGGTGCAAGAACTACGGGTGTGTAATTATGGACATAGAGACTTATACATAATTAAACAATAACGAGATACTTTTTAGTATGCGTGTGTGCGTGCGTCAGCACAACGTGGAATACTGTAGGAGTGGAGCTTAGTCTCTTTGAGGTGATGTGAATTCACAGCAACACCAAAAACACACAAGCAATTACTGCTGATCTGGCGGAGATGATGAATGCGAATAGGGCTGACGCAGCCAGAGAGATGAAAACGACTGCGAAACTTCAGATTATGTCGCAAAATCCACCGACTCTGAGCGCGGCAGACACACCAACAGGCACAAGTCTTTCCTGAGGTAGAATTCAATAAGCGCAGTTAGAATTCGATTGTCATGGCCGAAGCCTCTTCCTTTTTTGCTGTCTTATGCTTGTTTTTCCATCTGTCAGCTGAAATCATTCACACCTAGGAGACATCTAATGGAAGCGAGCAGCCAATGGCGCGTCTACAGCCTACTAGAAGACAGATGAAGGATGTTTGCCTATAAATAGCCTGAGATTCGATCAGATATTTCAAGTGTAGTACTTTAATTTAAGAACTCTGTGTTCTGCAAAGCAGAAATTGTCTTATTGTGTCTCAGTCGTAAACAGCTATTAAGAAGTGCAGATTCTTATGTAGCATAAGGAGAAATATGGGCTTCTAGTCTTCAGTAAAGCTGTACTTAGTGTCACACATTAGGGCTTAAGAAGCCATGCTGAATATCTAATCAGCACACTGGCTGCTTGAAGTGTACGAAAGCCATCAAAGCCCTGCTAATTACAGTTGCGTTTCATGTTATATCAGGCTTAAATTGACTGTAAATAGCACCGAAATATTGGGAAGCTCACATCTTTTAGGAAATGCAACAGTAGGCAAAAGCAGTTCCCGAGGCTCTTGTTCATTTAGCCAGACTTCTACTTGGGCATTCTAAGCCGCCGCTGCCAGAGTTCCCACGGGTGCTGCTCATTTGCACTCCGTTAAAGTTTTTAAAGCTTCATTGGGGTCGATTAAGTGCAGTTTCACTGGATTAGGAGGAGACGGCAACAGCTTACTCGTCTTTCACTAAATTGTGGAGGCTCAGGTAATTTGGACTGGTGCATTATTGTGATTTTTTAAAAATGATATTGATGGTGAACTTGGGCCATTGCAAGAGAAGCAGTCTTTCACTGGTGGCTTATAAAAAGTTTAGCGCTCAACTAAACTTCACGTGATTCATTAACGTGGACATCATTTCCACAAACAATGCAGGCATTTCAGATCGTCATGTGGTACGCATGGCTATTAATCTGGCTTCAGTCTTGGTGATGTCAAGGTATGGCCGTGAATTTTAATCATCACAACTCCAGTGATGTTCATATTACTAATCATGTGTTCGCATAAGATTCACATTGAGACTTTGATCACGCCGATGGAGAGCGATTTGAAAGACGGCTTTATTAACCAAGAAATGCGATTGCTTGAAGAAAAAAAAAAAGCATGCGGTGTTGAAAATTTCCATAGGCACTCACTTATGAGGCTGAACAAAAAAAGCGTCTGGAGTGTAATTGAGAGGAAAATATGCAACAACAAAAAAGGACAGAGAAAGGCAGATGGACAGGAATGTGCAGTCCATTGATCGGTTTGTCAGGAGAATAAAGTGAGCTAATGTGATCTAGGAGCCAAATCACAGCGGAACATGGGAAGAGAAACCTTCAGAGTAGAGCTTCAGAGGAAGAAATAAATATTGCATTAAAAGAGACAGAACCATTCATCTTAGAGTCAGAGGGTAAAATCGGGCGAATAAGGATGGAGCAACCTGGCAAGTGCATGTTAGGACGGAGGTCATATTAGTCCATGACCATGAGGAGGTTGTGTTAATTTATGCAACCAAATGTACAGTAAATGATGAGATGTAACTCTTATTAGATTTAGTTTATTGTTATTAAAATTTACAATAAACACTTCTTCTTCCATGCAATATATATAAGCAATAGCATATGAGACAAATTCCCACATTGGCATTGCTGTGACTCACATATTGGAAAATCACATATAAGCTTTGGTTGCTAAGCAGCATAACACGCAAAGATGAGGGAATTCAATAGGCGGAATAATGGCTTAAGTGTAATGATTGGATTAGTTTCAAAGCCCGGTTACTTTTAATTCACTTCTTCGAAATGGTGCTTAAATCAGTGTCAAAATCACTGTATAGACTTTAATGGAGTTTGTCGAGTGGACACACACTAAAAACAAAACGAAACAAAAACGCTTTTGTACCACTTTTCTCACAAACTGCCACCATGTGCTCATTAAAATATCCCACATGACATCCCACTGTGAAGTGAAAGCTGGATACATTCCCTGAGCCTGTGAGTGTCGCACGTAGGGGGACGGGGCGGGGGGCACACACACACTCGCCGAAATTATACTGTATATTTTGGTAATCATATGAACCAGATACAAGCCGCAGTCAGCGTCTTACCCGGTAACAGCAATGTGTCCCTACTTCACAGTTGCTCCAGGGATTGTATCTACACATTATTAATCTGTCAGTCACTTAGCTAACATGGATTGGTGATTTTTAATTTGTTTGTTTGTTTGTTCCTGTGGCTTGGTCAACAGAACCGTTGTGTATGGTATGGCGACGTCCTGCGCCAGATTTTTGACTGATCTTGCTTTTTAATTAAATAATGCGATGCATAATAAAACATTACAATGTGTTGGGATATGGAACCACAAACGGATCTGAAAGAAATGAAACAATAAATATGTTAGAAGGTGGCGGAAAATCAAGGTGTGCATTTAAGAGTTTGGTTAATGTGCACTTAAAAAAATGTTGTTGTGTAGTTGCTGTTTTAATTGTTTAATTGGTTAGATGCTTAGGAATCATTAAAGGATTTGCTGTCTTTGAATGGCTAATACCTATTTAATTAGTCTCTCTCTCTCTCTCTCTCTGTCTCTCTCTCTCTCTCTCCCCCACACACATGCACACACATGCACTGTCACAATATTCATTAAATCTTGTACTCTAAATACTCCGATTTTAAAAGCATTATTAGTTTTGTTGGGTGTGTAATTAGATGTTCTCACTCGAGTCAGCTTCTCAAACTTCAGGTTATAGAATATAAATTCCTCTTTAAACAGTGAAATCCAGTTTTTTTTTTTTTTTTTTTTAAGATTAGAGTGCCATCCAGTATGAGGAGAGAATGTTGACAATAACAGATGAATCGCACTGTTGGCTTTACACACCCTGCACTGCCAAGGTGAGAGGCCAACAATTTAACACTGGATGAAAAATGTCAGTGCTAGAAGAAACATTGAAGGGGAATTGTTATTGCTAACAGCCTCTGTTCTCTATCATTCCTTCCTGAAATAGAGCTTAGAATCATAGTTAACTAAAGGCTTTTTTCTGTGTGTGTTGGGGTTGGTACGAAATTAGATATTGCTATGAAAAAAAAACAGATATAATGAGCCTGGAACAAGAAGAATAAAAAGATTTGATATGAATAAAAATAATGGTAATATCAGAATGAACTCATAAGAAAACATTTGAAACAAATAATTTAGGAAAAGGATAAGCTGAATGATATGTCAGGTACAGTCAGAGCTGGGTGGTAACGAGTTACATTTACTTCGTTACATTTACTTAAATAACCTTATGAAAAAAATACTTCTATGAGTAGTTTTACTACACTATACTTTTTACTTTTAATTGAGTAAATTTGCAAAGAAGATTATAGAAGATATTCTTTATTTTTTGCCAGAGAAATGCAGCCAGTGGATCTACCACATGACTGAGTTTCACCAATCAGACGTAGCAGCAATAATCACATGACTCCGTTTGACCAATCAGCTGCAATAACAATAACCACATGTAGTCACATGACCACACACACACAAACTGGCTGAAGTTTTTTTTTAGACAGGAAACGAAACATGTCGCGGTTAGTTTAGCTGTTTTATTTAATGTTGCAGTGTTAGCATATATAATTAGCAAATAGCTAAAGGCTAAAAAATATAGGTTTCTTACATTTCTTCTGCTTGACACAGTTTATGGTGAAATGAGACTCTTGTACACATGTTCTAGTGTTATTTTCTATCTGCTGAGTCATTCGCAGGACAACTGAATATACAGTATATCTTACACTGGAAATAGTTCAAACATACATATGTTAACTACAGTAGGGATTTATTTCAAAAGCTTTATGTTAGGAAAAAAGTGAGATTAGGAAATCTGTTTCTTATTCCTTAATTTGCTATTTTGTAAATATATTTAGTTTTATTCATTTATTTTATTTAATTTATTTTATTATTTGGAAATTTTTAACAGAATACATTTTTAGTGAGAATTTATCCATTATTTTGCCTGGCTGCTTACATAATTTAAAAAAAATAAATAAAACTAATAAATCAGACATTACGATGAAACAGTTACTCATTACTTAAGTAGTCTTTTCATCAAATACTTTTTTACTCTTACTTGATTAATATTTTGGATGACTAATTTTTACTTCTACTTGAGTAATATTATTTTGAAGTACAGCTACTCTGACTTGAGAACAATTTTTGCCTACTTTACCCATCTCTGGGTACAGTATATTTCTGCATGCTGGGTAATTTTAGTTATTTAAAGTCCCACTTTCTCTCTGAGAAAGCATTGCTCTGTGAACCCTGTGAAAAGTTTGAAAATTTCAGAATACTTATAATTATAATGTGTATTTTTTTATGTTCATTACCTGCATATATTTATAGCCTGTTATTGTATTTATGCATGTCGCAAACTTGCATTTGTGTTGTCTTAACGTGAAACTTTCTTGTAATTTTAATTGGGCTCAATTGCATAGAAGAGCAAACATGAATTAAAATGCCAGCCACGACATCGTGCAAATCTGGACAAAATTTTAATGATCAGATGTCAGAGTTTCAGAGAAGGAAAAATGCATGAGGTGAATAATATCAACATGCTAAATGGAAATCCGCAGCTTCATTTGATTTGGTCTGACCCAGTCAGTCTGGACTTCAAACTGGGTAATAATCAAATTATGGTTTTATAGATAGAGTGTGTCCTAGATCTTGTCTGTGTTATAAAAGATGTGTGTGTTTTTTTTTTAAATCTCTACAGTAAATTGTCAAGAATATTTTTTTTATATATAACAGTTTAGAAAACTTACTTGTTATGTAATTTAACAATGACCCAATGCAAATAGTTTTTAGTTTATAGTATTTTCCTTAGCAGAGCATATATATATATATATATATTTATATTCTCACACGTTCTCCACCCTTATGATCTGCATCCACATATAAGTCCACTACAAAACAAAAGTTCAAAGGTTCAATTTTAGCTGAAGTAATAAGAATTAACTATAGTTGGCCATGGTACTTTTATAAGACTGATAAGCTATATTCTAATTTAATTAACTTGACTTAATTTTTAATGTTTAATGTTCATATATACTGTAACAGCGTTTTTTTTTTTTTTTACAAATGAGAAGTATTGATTTGGAAGTGTTGGACTACAAACTAACTCAACACACTTACAGTATAATATTCCACATAGCTTTGTCAAGTATATAAAGTGACATTTGAACGACATCACATCTCTTAATGTCCTATTTTACAAAATGTTTGTGGATGTTAAGCAGCACATACTGTACCTGTTATGACTGCAAAAGCGACTACAAACGTGAAAACGTTCTTTTATTGGCTTTAACATTCTCCCAAAATCCACTGAAAGCATTTGTTCACTCGGGGCAGCTGCTGTGTCTTCACCAATCACATGACAGAAAGAAGCGATTCGACTGGCTTGTCATGATGTTTTTGTTCTAAAATGTGGCTGCTACTGTACATGTTGTGATTTAAAGCTTCTAAAAGCTTTTTTTTTTATTAAAAGGACTCTTATAGAGTCTCCTATAGAAAACCTTGTGTAGCAGAGAATATTAATTTGCCAAAACGAGTGAGTCCAGGAATGGCATTAATGCTATAAAACCATTTGCCTATTCATCCAATATGTTTTTAACATTTGGACCTAGATTAGGTTTTTAGACTAGGGTTTTTATTCAATAACATTTAGCTTTGATTACAGATTTAATGGTCCTTGTAGTCCCAGTAGCACTCTTTCACAATTTGAGACCTGGAATATACCTGTGGCATCAGAAAGAAAACATCCATAGATGTGATAACCTGGTCATTCATTACATTCAGGCTGTAGGCTGACATAATTTTTTTTTTTTGCCACATAACGTTACTCAGTCTACACCTGTCCATCCCAGATCATAACATTGCCTTCATAGGCTCGTACAGGCTTTGCCTTCATAGGCTTTGCTTTTTTGGGATAGACAGTATATATGTAGCCCTGTTGATATTTGTAATCTGTTTGTAGCAAAGGTGTTAGATAATTTTCTAACACCTTTTTTTTTTCTAACACAAACAGTATTTCTAACCACAAGCCAGTCAAAGGTTTATATTAACATGCCTTCTCAATGTCTCAATGTCATTGTTTCTACACAGAACATCTCATTCACAAGGAATTGTGTGAGCGAATCTCCAAATAACCTAAACAAAGTAATGAATGGATAAAAAAACCATACTCTTATTAAACAAAGAAATGGGTCACAGACATGCAAGAAGTAAATAGACACTCTTAGATTTATGATCAAATGTATGCTGCAAATTTCTGAGCGGGGAAGATTTAACCATTAATACATAATGTTTAATGTTTACATAAAGTTTGCAACTTTGGTGATTTTAAATGGTTTTAAGAAATTCATCTTGCTTAGGTATAGGACATGAGGGTTGTTTTCTACAGAGATTCAAGCAGCACAAAGACATCTTTCAGAAGACCCAGCTCGACTGTTTTTACGTTTTTCACTCTTCTTTAAATTGAACTATAATTCTATTAATAATAGAAAGCGAGCATTTTAAGATTCTTGCTCTTTCTTTAAGGGACAGGTCACCCTCAGATTAACCAACAATGCAGCCTCAATCTTTGGAATGTTCACTTTTAATCTTTAGGGTGGATCTATTCCAATCTGAAAAAATAATAATAATAATAAAACAGTAGCTATATAATGCCAACAAATTTGCTGCATATATTTGAATCATAAAAATACAAGTATTTATAGGAGCAGAATCAGTTTGTAAGAAGCCATTTATACATTATATATATTTATAAAATGAGTTGTGGATATCAGTTATTTGGAACAGTCAGTAGATTTTCCTGCCATGGGAGAATCTTTAGGATTTAACTTCCTGGTTTTATGGTAAAATGACAAGGAGAAATGTTGCTTTTTTAACTAAACAGAATAAAGAATGGTTATTTATTGTTGCTATATATGTGCTTTGTGGGTGTTACAGAATAATAACTGTAAATGTACACTGCTAAAAAAGTACATCATTCTTTAGTTAAGAAAAAAAAAAACAGTACATCTATTCTGCTGCCTATTAAATGCAGTGAGAAGTGGCAAGATACAAGTGTGTAAATAATGTGTGATCCAGAAACAATTGATCTGTAGTATGAGTGAAAACACAGGCAAGCAGCATCCAAAAGGGCAAATCCATAATCATACATAATATAAACAGGTAGAGATGGTAAAAAAAAAAAAACAAGACATTTAAATAGAAACACAGGGAACACAGTTCTATAAAACAAGTAGGTAGGGAATCAATGCTTGGTATTAAGGATGCTGCGGCATGGTAAGAAATGAAGAAACACCAGAGCTTCAATATACAAGCTAAAGAGCAATTAACTATAAAACAGGTGTGAGCAGTTATGACACAGCGGGAAGACGATCCAATTATAAGACAGGGTGGAGACAAATCATAAATTATGTAAAGTGTTTAGCAGGCAGGCCAGAACACAGACATAGGGACCATGAGGATCGGACACGAGTGCTTGTTTATTTAGAAAAAGAAGAGGGAAGAAAACTGCAGGTCAGGGGAAGTCACTTGGTGAGGAGACTGAGCAGTGAGGAATCAGCTGTGAAGATAACAGCAGCAGTCAGTGAGCTAGCTGAAGTTAGAGATGAGCAGGTTGAGTGTGGCTGAGGTGAAGATCCTTTTTGTATGGGTTATCCCAGGTAGAAGAAATTTCTGACTCTAATATAGGGGAAGTATAGAGTAGAAGAACTCAGTCTTGCACCCAGAACATACAGTAGTACTCATCAGTCCGGCACTGGCTGGTCCTTTAATAGGATGCTGCTGACACCCGGATGGTAGGTGCTGATCTGCTGTCAGCTACAGTGAGTCAAGGCGCCCTGCCTCATCTCTGTATGAGGTGGAGCTGACCGTGGTGCTGAACATGGCTGTCTTTTTTCTGCTCGGTTGAGTGTGAGGGTGACGGATAGTAAAAGAGGGCTGGCTCTAAGCCTGCTGTCACAAAAATAAATAAATAAATAAATAAATGTTATGATATGATGATCATGATGATGATATAAACCAAAAATATAAACCCCCAAAGTGAAAAAATATGCTAAGTATATTTAATCCTAGCATACCAAAGCATACATACTTTAAGTGTACTTGCAGCCAGAGTAATGACTTGTATTCTTAGGGTTTGCTATTTTGGAAAAACTAATTTTGCACTAAGTGTATTTAAGTTGAAATTAAGTTATACAAAAGCACAACGTTTAATTGTATTCGGTGTACTTTTATGTTCTATAATGGAACAATTTCAGGTATACTTAGTACACTTAAAGTATATCACTGTACCAACATATCTACCACAATAATGAATTAAATTAAAGTATATCTTTAAAATATTATAAGTACATTACAGCATTTTTTTCTGTGTTACAACTGCATGAGTAATATACCAAGAATGTACTGTTTTCTTACTGCAGGAGTAACGTGTTGTCATAAGATACTTCTGGCCAATTCCAAATACTAAAAAGTACACTTTGTGGTTAATAAAAATATACTTTTCTATATCATACAGTACACACAGTCTTCTATAATACTATATTGCAAATGTGTTACCAGAGGACTAAAGGATTTTAGGACATTTTTTTTTAAATAAATGCTGAATGTATTTTCTACATTATAACATGTTTTTCAAACACATTACATCAGTAATGATGAGGCAGATTTCCTTCATGAGTTTAACAGATTTATTGGAAGGGTCATCTGTCACTCAAGACATATAAGAAGTACTTCAGCCTCACAGCATTTGTGAGGCTGCAGTACTTCCTGTATATTTTAAGTGACCAATGTCTCGTCCAATCAGCGGTAAGAATCAACATGCCCATGTGTGGTTTGTGAATGAAATTCTTACTGCTGATCTTGACTGGCAGATGTCTCGTCCAATCATCGGTAAGAATTTCATTCACAAACCACACCTACCTTTTTAGGTTTGTTGATTCTTAACGCTGATTGAAAGGGATATCTGATTGAATGAGACATCACTCAAAATAACAGACATTTACAGTAAATGCTGCGAGGCTGCAGCACGTCTTGTATGTCTTGAGTGACAGATGTCTCTTCCAATCAGCAATAAGAATTTCATCCTCAAACTATACCTACCTTTTCCGCTTTGACTGAATTGTTGTTGTGTTTTCTGATTTATTAATTAGTTTTTGATTGTTATTTTTTTGTTGTTGTTGTTATTATGTTTTTTTAATGTATTATTTTGTTTTCCGTTTTGTTATTTTGTTTTGCCCTTCTCGGTCACCGTAATTGATACACACGATTATTTAACTTCTAACTGCTACATTTAAAACTAGAAGTAGAGGCCTGGGCAGCCAATCAGAAACAACTAGTCAAAATGTGCCTACAACAAGTTTCTGTTGAAAGGTATTGACCCTATTTTAAGGTACATTATTGACATATATTAAGAGTATTGACCCTACTCTTGTCTCTAAATGGCTGGAATGGTGGCAAGTATTCAAGAACCATGCTGAAGTTTAAGGAAGCGTAGCTTTGTGATGTTGAGCGCACACACATAAATGAGCTTGAAAAGCAAGTTTGAGTGAGTGTGAGGGGGTATTTATATTTAGTGCACTACTGTAAATATAAGCACATAAGTGCATGCAAATTTGAAGAGAAAAAAAACATACTGAGACCACAATATATTCAAATTTGTATTCTAATGTATGCTTTCTGTACATTGTTAGAAAAAAGAGTTGAAAAACAAAGTTTAAATACAGTAAGTGTGTACTATTATACAACTATTTCGAAGTCTGTTTAAAGTTTAATTCCAAAGATTGGTAAAAGTATAATGTTTATACTGTATACTTTTTATATACAGTATTAAATGATGGTACAATTTTTGTTAGCATATTTACAATGTACTATAGATTATTTTAATATATTTGTAATACACGAAAGGACCAGTCTTACATTAGCAGTCTAATATGATCAGAGGATGTCAAAAAACATCTTTGCTACTGTATGTCTCAGGTTTTATCATCTCACATGAGCATGTATTAATCCTCATTTACTGTTACATTTCATACTGCTGTGATGGCTTGCTAAGGGTGGACAGGGTGGACCCCAAGCTCCCTGACATCTTTAGCTAAAACAATAATCTAAACAAGTTGTGTTCAGGGTTGAGCATGTAGCAAAACCACTAATGACTCGTGAAAACACAAATGTTATTCTTTTGACGGTTTTCATAATTTTGCCACGGCAGAAGTTTCTTTGGATTTGGCACAGGTTTACACAGGCCTCCCTGACACAAGCCTCCCATTATATCCAGACTTGGAACCAGCATTACGAGTGCACTGACTTGTACAACTCTAGCGACTGGGCATGATGCATTGGCAGGGAACCAAACCTAGGCCTCCCACATGCCAATCAAGAGTTCTACCACTGAACCACCAATGCACACACACACAGTGTATCATGATTACATAAAGCCAAAGCTAGAATAGGAAAAGATGCAATGAGTGTCAGGTTTATGTGTATAGGAAACATTTCGCAAAAATATTCCAGATCTTTTAAGGTATGAAGGCCTCTCCCGTGCAAAGCCCTGTTTATAGCTATTAAATGTATTAATGTGATTTACTGTAGCTCCAGGTTCTGACAGAGCCTTTCCAAATCATTGCTGTCCGTCTTCTAAAGCCATCAGTTTCTTGATTTTTATTTGTGCTTTGGATGATGGACAGTGCAAATGTTCTTTATCTTCAGGTGCCCAAGAGAGGCTTGCAGATTTTGTATTAAATAGACTGGTATTTTTGAACTACTGTATGCATGATTTCCTCTATCTTGCCTACAGCCGCAGGTCCATCTGAAGAACAGCTGCTCCACAGAATGCTTCACTGTGGTCATCTTAGGGTGATAAACACCAAACATAATTTTTAAAACTATGCCCCCAAAAATGTACTTTTCTCAGATGAGGACATATTTGGTCATATTTGGCACCTTTCATGCATTTTGAAGCGACAGTTTGTTCTTGGTAACGTCACTGTGGTGCTCCATTTTCTCCATTTGCTGATGATCGCCTTCAATGTTCTTCATATGTTTGGGAATTCTTTTGTACCCTTATTCTGGCTGATACATTTTCACAATGAGATCCCATATAGTACATGCTTTGTAATTTCATTGCAGTCCATAGCTTCAGCAGTCTAATATGATCAGAGGATGTCAAAGAAATCATCCAGGAATAGCTGGGGAGATGATAATTGGCAGGTGGATAATAATTACTCTTGACCAAGAGTTTGAATTTAATTGGAAACTTCTGAACACTGTCACATGGCCTATCATAAAAGGTGTTCACATACAGCATGTTTAACCAAGTTGTTGTACAGTAGGACTCTTTTTCTTCATCTTTCTTTTTTTTTTTAAAGCGTTTTTTTACTTGTTGGTTGCAGTATCACATCAACGGTAGAGAAAGGTCTTACCCTGGCTTAATTTTTTAAATCAAAATAACCTACAATTATAACACAGATGTGCAGACTTTTTAATAGACACTGAATCTAAACGTCCTAATTATTTGCTTCAACTGTTGTGCGGCTATGTGTTTACACTTCTGACACAGTTAATTGTTGTCTCTTAATGTCTTAATCTTCTAATACGGTCCTGTGTGTTATTACCTCTGCTGTTTTTATGTATTTATTAATAAATTTATGTATTTATTTGCATTATTGAAGAGTGGTGGAATATTTTAATAACTACAGTATATCAAAAAATTTGTAGGCTACTATACATTCACATATGCGCACACACGCACACACGCACTAGATTGAGCATTTAAGCGTCTTTGTCAACTCCGCGTCAGTGTTTGAGTGATTTGAGGCTTGTGTGACTGTGATGCATGGAAGCTGAGCTCAGCCTTGGACACATGACGTGATGGATGTGTAACGCAGTGCATTTGAGTTCATTGGCGATTCTCTCCCTTAAACACACACACACACACACACACACACACACACACACACACACACACACACACACACACACACACTAACACACACACACATACTGTAGCTGAAAGGATCGGAGAAGAGTGGACAGAGGAGAGAGTGTGCGAGAGCAGTGAGAGAAGAGCGAGTTAGAGATAAGGGCTGTAAAGAATAAATCATAGCAGCTGGTTGTGAGAGAAGCTGCTGGAAATGAAGCCTGAAGGTATTTATTTAGCTGCAGCAGTCTAATTCCACCTGATACATTCCTACACCTGAAACATGGCTTTGTTAAGCCTGACTGGCAGCTGAACCCTTCTCCTCTTTTCTCCATAATGCTTCTTCCTATTCCTTCTTCTTTCCTCCCTCTCTTGTCCTTCTTCCTTTTCTTTCCTCTATCTGTCATTTCTACTCTTCCCGCTTTTCCTGCTGTCCTGCCATTTTCCATCTTCCCCTTCACTTTTCTCTCTTCTCTTTCATCTTCATTCTCTTTTTTTTTACTTTTTATCTCTTCTGTCTTTTAATTTCTGCCCTTTTCTTCTCCTCTGTAATCCTTCTTCCTTTTCTTCTTCATCTGTCTGGGTAAAACAACTCTTTAAAGGTTTTCTCTTTCCATTCCATTCTATTTCTAATTTCTCCTGCTCATCCCTCTCTCGTTTCTCCTTTTCCACTCGCTTCTCTTTTGTTCACTGCCCTTACACTTTGCCTTCTTCTTTCTTTTGCCATCACTATCCACATCATCCACCATCATTTTGTCTTTTTTTTTCTCTTCATTTTATATTTCTGACTTTCTCACATGTTTATCTCCACTGTCCAGCCTTTCCATCTTTTAAGTTTCTTCCCTCTTAACATTCCCCTTTGTTTCCATTTCCTTTGTCTTGAGTGTTATTTTCCTCTTCCTTCTCCTTCACTTTACTCCCACGTCTCTCCCTCTCTCTCTCCACCACTCTCTCTATTTGCAAATCTACCATTCTCTTATTCGATTCTCCTTCCTTCCTCTTTTCTCTGTTTCTTCCATATCTTCCTCATTCCTTGGCCTGCCTTCCTCATCTCAGTCTCTTTCCTTTACCCTCGTAGGCCCTGTTTTCAATTTCCTTATCTCTCTTCCCTTTTTCTCCTTCCACCTATTTCCCTCCACATTATTTGTCCTTCTTCTCACTCCTCTGTCTAAGCTTCCCTTTCTTCTCTATAAATGATAACACACTCCAGTTAGAGTAACATGTGAGTTATAAGAGGGGCACTTTGGGGTTGAAATATTCATTATACTACAACAACGGGGATCTTGTTAAAATGTGTTTTATGACACTGCTGGGAAAATTAATACACCAAGCACAATTTAATAGAATCTCCCTGCAGTGTCTTTCTTTGTCCTGCAAGTTTATTCTTCAACATCTGACGGAGTGAAAGAAACCTTCTCGAAAGTTTTCTATGCCGTTCAGACATATTGTACGGTACCATGTGACTGGAGGTGATTGTATCATGTTCGTGTCTTTCTTTGATATTTCTCAGACAAAACATATACAATGTTTCAATAGAATTTCAATAATGAACCGTTTATGGTTGTTAGGTAATTTCTCAACTGTTATTGATATTCTAAAGACAAACTACAGCACCCTTAGCTGTTCCCGCAGCTAGCATTGTGTGGCACAAAACCTTAACATAAGTGGAAGTATAATTACTTCATTTATCAATGCCAGGATAGGGTTTTGAGTAGGAATCATCCACCATGTTTTTCAAGTGCTGCTTTTTAAAGGCAATAAAAAACACTTTTTTTCCCCTTTTATTTATTTATTTTTTTTACATTAATTACTGTCCTTACTATTTATGCTCATGTCTCATCTAATATTTCACTCAATTAGCCCAAAACATTTCATTAGCAATTTTGCAGCATATTCCACATAATCAGCATATTTTAACTGGCAAGCAGCCAAGCACATTTTAAATCAATCCAGACGGAGATGCAGCGCAAAACAACGCGTAATTCTTCCATCTTAACCCCAAGGTCATTAATATTAATGAGGCCTGTTTTGACATCTGCTGTCATCAGTGTTAGTCAGGTGGAGAGGAGAATATGGCTGTTGTTCTCTGATAATTCTTTCCTACGCAGAGGACAGATGTCAGAACGGTAATTAACAAATCCTCCGGCACTTTTGAGGAATATTTTAGGATAGGTTCTCGTCGAAGGATTGCGGGCCATCGCATCCATGCCCCTGTTTAGTATGTAAAGTCATGCCACATATGGAGAAAAAGAGGAAGAGGAAGCTGAAGAGCCGAATAATGAACAGAGACCTTGGGTAGACTGAACGAAAATAGAATTTCTGGGCTTGATTGCTGCCACTGACAGGCTTTTGTGTGTAATCTGTGATTTCCATAACAAGGTGAAGGATGTTTCCTGAATATCTGCAAAGGAAAAAAAAATGAACAGGGTGCCTTCTATGGCAGCATTGAAGTATTAAAGTACGTGTTTTAACATAAATAGAAATAAGAGTATTTTCTCGCACACTCGCTCAAACACTCCTCACTCACTCACTCACTCACTCACTCACTCATCGTCTACACCATTTATGAGTCTATGCCAGGAGGCAGGAGGCAGGGTACACCCAGGACAGGGTGCCAATCCATCGCAGGTCTCACACACACACACACACACACACATACACATTCATTTACACACTACGGGCAGTTTGGGAACGCCAGTTAGCCTAATCAGCATGTCTTCGGACTTTACTGTCACATCTTTATATACAGTCACCCATTCAGATACTTTAGTGTTTCTACAGTATAACAGTTTATATGCAGGGCTTTGTATGAAATAGGCCTAATAACTGTAGACTTTTTTATTTTACCATAAAAAATCTCAAATCGTCTACGTTATGTGTTTTCTGCAAGGAGACATTATTTTCAAAATGTTCTGTAAGTAGTCTGCTTTTTGGTTTCTTAGTAATATAACTTTTTTTTTCTGGTCTCATTGAGTTCAAGAGAGTGGAAAAATTGAGGCTGGTGAAGGAACAACTGTTTACAGCTGCTGTAGCGTAAGTGATAACAGGAAGTAACTGTTGTCCAACATTAAAATATGAAAAAACAGTAAAAATTGTAATTGTTGTCTAATTGCTGTGGTATATGAGGGAAAACTACACTTTATTATGGAAAAAGTTGGCAAATCATTACATCATCCTGTCTCACCAGACTTAAAGCTTTCCTTTAAGCCAGCTTCTGCATCATTCCCAACTTGTTCTCAACTCCATTCCTGGAGGACCACCTTTCCTGCACATAGACGTGTTCTCATTGCTCTGTCACACTCTGTCTCAATTCGGAAAAAAGCTGTTTATTAGCTGATTAGTTAAATCAGATGGTTTAGGAGCTGAGAAAACTCTAAGATGTGCAGGACAGGTGGTCCACCAGGACCGGAGTTGAGAACGACAGTGGTACATTACAGAGCCACCTGACTGAAAGCCATATTCCACATACACTGTATGAGCTCAGAAATACCCAAATTGTGATTGACAGGATAGAGCATTACATCACCCTCATATCCATAGAGCATGGTCGAGTTTGCTCTCGTCTATCATCGGCGTGACAATATTCTTAAACCCAACAGCTCGCGAGCTCCCAGTAGTTTTTATTTATCCAGATTTCTTATGCTGGGGTGAGTTAATGTAGCACACGTAGAGATGTATGAAGTGAATCACATGCATCATCTAATGCAAAATGAACTGAAACAAAAATTCACTCAGGAGCACTGAGGGGCATAAAGCTGTTATCCTGTGGGAGAGAATGACCTGCTCACAGTAAGGCTTTTTTCTCTCTATGTGGCAAAACAAAATACAGAGTTCAGCCACTGATCTAATGCACACATTATTCAGACTGCATCTATTAAAAGAAAGCTAGATGAGATTTATTACCCAGGTTTAACAGTATGGTAAAATAGCGCATTAAGCAGATGATATCGCAGTGTATGAAATGATTATGCACGCTTGCAGGGGAAAAAAAAAAAAAAAAAAACTAGAGGATGCCTGCTTAATTAAATGCAAGGTCCTGGTTATACATCACTGGTTCTCTTGCACAGTCCACTTAACCAAACCGCATTCTAAGAGCTGAGCGAGAGCACTACGCCTTTTCTTCTCTCTTAATTCATCACATCTCCTCTACATAACACACTTTGGAGGTGGGAAGTGCCGGGCCAGATTTATGCTTTTATTTTTTTCTGCTCCTGCACAGGTTTTGAACCCAAGGTGCATCACTTTGGGGAAAAATAGCCTCTGCGTGCTCCTGCCCTTGAAATGATGAGTTTAGACGTGGATTGTTTTTGTTTCCCATGGACTGGCTGGTGTGCAGGAAGGCTTAGACCGTAGGGCTTTTAATTGACTGACTGCGATGCAGGTCACCTCTGGGGCTGACTGGAGAGACACTGCATTTTGAGGACATTCTGAGCCGGAATGATGCTAACTCTCCGGTCCAATTAAATGAGAATAGATAGTGACATCGACAAGACTTTTGCTCCAGATGACGCCGCTGTCTTTTTCCCCTGGTCACTTTTCCACTCACCAGCTGTTCCTTGGTTGAAACGAGTGAGCCATTCGGACTCGAAATGCTCCTCATCCATTTTCCGTCGTAACCACCCTCGCCGGGATAATTCCACGCGAGTCAAATTCATAGCTTTTTATTTAACAGCATTTGTTCTTGTGAAATGGAAGCTGGGGAGAAGTGCAGAGGATATTATACCTTACATCAGTTCAAGACCAAAGCAGCTCAATAAATGAAAAAAAATGAAACCCTCTGCCATACATACATAGTGCTTATATCGGCGTGATAGTGTGTGACTTATACCTTTTAAAATAAACACAACTAGAACCCTGTAAACCCGTAAACCCTGCAGCTGAAGAAAGAGCCCTGTGGTTTCAATTTGCTGGGGATTTGTAGCAGGAGACATTTCTGCCACTGATTTTATTTCGTTCTAGAGCCATGGGATCCTTTCGAAACAGCAAACCCATTGCGTTGCCATCCTGTTCTATCCCACTCACTTTGCCTGCTGTAATCAAGTTAAAGTGTACACTTTCAGCCATTTGAAAGTGGATATTTCTTGCATTTGCTCTTTTGTTGTATTGAGGAAAATTGCTAAAGGCCAGCTTGCACCCCAAATCCCCCATTATATAATCAAAAAAAAAAAGGGAAAATTAGCAATGTATTGATTTTTTTTTCCACTGTAAGTAGGAAGATTTTTTTTTTTTTTTTTACTAAAATGAGTAACCTACTTATTTGGAACAATTTTCTGAGCTCTCTTTACTTTGCCTACTGCTGTGTGCTGCTAGAAATCAACTCCTCATGCTGGGTATTATGTATAATATGTTAAGCATTTCTTTTGGCCAAAACACAGTATTGGTGCTGATTTTATATTTTTATGTTAAACATAAAAAATAGAAAATGTGTGTGCCAAAGAAGCTATTTCTAAAGGTAATGCAACATGGAAGTGACCGATCTTGCTTCCTCAAAAATTTCAAGTAGTACTGTAAGCCATTTTGAAGAGATGAAATATGCTCTATAAACGGGCATTTTTCAGCGTTATACTGTCTTGCTTCAAACAATAATAGTTTAAAATTGCAAATGCTGCACTTATTTATATTTCTTTGAGTATTTATACTAAAATTGTTTTAAGCTTAACGAAGCATACAGTATGACCTGTAAAAATTATTGGGTAATTAAAATATTTCCGAGCAATATTAATGATTTTTAAAGAAGAAAAATCTGTAGTGTCCGTAACCATGTCAAATTCATGCCGCAATATCTAAACAATTTTGTAATTTAGAATAATACACTTTTTCAAGTTTATATCTTTTCATGTGAAGTCTAATTGGGCCAAGTTTCATCTGAAGATCATTGAAAGATTTGAACTTTTAAAAAGTTACGGACACTACATAGAATAGAATAGGGCATAGAATTTTTATCTAGCAATGTGTTTCTTTTTATCTGAGAAAATAATAAATGTGAATGCATATTTACAAAGAACAGACTGAGAGATAAGAAGCTTTAAGTATTATGAAAAATAGTGTTATATGATCCTATATGAAAATTCATCTAGGTGAGACGTTTTTAGCCCAAATACTTTTTTTTGGTCATTTACAAATCTTTGACTGGAGTGTGCAGATTAAGATCAGCGCAGTGTGCAGACTCTTCCCAGTGTTCAGTGCTCGCAGAACTGAAGTTGCACTTACAGTATGTGTGACATTTTCTCTATGCCTCATTGCTCTCTGATCGATGTATTGTGCATACATTTGTGTCCACTTTACATTAACTTGTGGTCATTTTTAATGACCACGCACCCTGGACCCTGCTAATCCTTTGTGTACTCACGGTGACTGCCCATGCTCTCTCTCTCTCTCTCTTTTAATCATAAAAAAAAAAACATACAGATCAATTTCATTTACTTTAGTGCAACAACATGTTCTAGGCTTACGTCATGTACTGTAGCATCACATGGTATCAGAGTATTTTTATGAGCACACGCGAATGAGCATGGTATATGACTGCTAGCTGATTGCTTATCTGATATTAATCTTATGTACAGCTTATAACAAAAAATGAGGCTATTCCAAAAATGTGTAATCATTTATTTATGCCTCAAATAGATCTCATCCTTGCTGTTCCATGGGATTTACTTCTTTTTTTTTTTAACTCATTTGTTTGCCAAAGCATTAACCGATGGACGGCTGCCTAAATGTTTCATTAGTATGGTTTAATATGCATTTTTTATGTGTTAAATTAAAACAAGCAAAATACCATAGCATACGCTAGATGTTTTTAGGGCAAGCATTTTCTAACATATCTAAAATGTCTTGACAAGTCTTGAGCCAACCGTCATTTCTATATATTTTGCTTCCAAAGAGCCAAACCTTCTCATTTTTTTTTATGAAGTCATGGGGAATAGGTCTCGTTTTTGGCTCTTTTGGCTCTCATTTTCAGTCCAGTTCTTGTGCCTGACCAGTTCCAGAGGAAAGTTTTTGTTTGTTAAGCCACACCTATGAATCATTCATGCATTTAAAAAAAATAAATAATATATATATATAACTTATGGCATGAACAAGGGAGAAGCACATATAAATGATGACAGATGATGCTAAATTGAGTGGTTGGAACAGACGAGAGGGGAAAGGAGGTCGCTGCTGAGGTTGTTACATAAGCAACCCATTTTAAAATCGTATCTTTAGACACTTTGCACCCTGTCACAGTAATCATTTGTTCCCAATAATTGAATTAAATTTAATTTAGGCTGCATTCCTGCCTTTACATGCTCTTCACTTGTTTGGTGGGTTTCCTCCGGGTACTCCGGTTTCCTCCCACAGTCCAAAAACATGCAGATTAGCCTAGTCAGCATTCACAAATTGCCCGTAGTGAGTGTATGTGTGTGTGCCCTGTGATGGATCGTCACCCAGTCCAGGATATATCTCGCCTCATTTCCTAGGTCTTCTTGTACAGTATAGACCCCAGGCCCTGTGACCCTGTACACAGGATAAAGCAGTATAGACTGTATGTTCTGTATGTATGCTCACAGTACAGCAGTGGTATTTTTGGGCACCTGCTGCTTTCATGAAACCAATCAGGATTGTGAAATTTCCCTGTTTCTGTTTGAATGCTACCAGTCAGGCCGCTACACTCTGAGCCTCGAGTCTGAGGTGACACATGATGACAGATAAAGTACTGGAGATCAACAGCGGGAGAAGAAAAAGAAGGTTGGATCTGTTTTTAATGTATTTTTAATGTCATCACCACTTCCACTACTCGCAGCCATCCAGCCAAAATATTGAGCATGTCACAGATCTGAAGGGAATTTTATACAGGATACTTCCTCATCCCCCCTGAGATTACTCCTCAGCTCCAACAATAATAATGAGAATGTGACTGTTGACCACAATCCTGTTTTCTAGCTGTAACAAAATGGCAGAGCTACAGTATACTGCTGTGCTGTGCCGTGGTGCTGTTCACAGGTGAAGCTTTAACTGAAACGATGTAAGCTTGCCTAAAATGTGCGCTGGTCAGCACGGTCTAATTTTAGCCCAGACCATTGTAGTCAGAAGAATTAACTCTGGGATTCTATGAGGAGAATAATTCCCCTCAGGAAGCGAGTTCTCTTTGGTGAAATGCACAGCCGCACACTAATCCTCTTTGCCTTTCGAGTTTCTTTTTGTTTTAACAGGCATCAAAAGAGACACCATACTTAAAAGCACTGCATTTTGAAAACCTCAGTCAAAACTGGGCACGGAAGTACCCATTAGAGCGGCTTAAACACCAGTGATAATTGTTATCGCAGGAATTGTTAAGTGCCATCCTGGGGAAACGTAATTGGAAAAATGACAAATGAACAGTTTGACAGCAAAATGAGCTAACTCCATTTTTGCAGTTTTGAGAAAAACTGTTTTTTCAAGTAAAGCAAGAAGCATTGCACATCAATTTAAAATATTTTCTGCATGCTTTTTTTTTTCTTGAGTCACAAGGGTGTTAAAAAGCACAAATGCCAAAATATTTAGTCAAAATCAGTGTAAATTTTGTATGATTTTGCAAACAGCTTTAAAATCCATCTCCCGCAGTTCTTTCATGATGCATAAATCAGCCTTTGTGTTTTTGGTTATTTAGGTATTGATTTTAGTATCAACGATAATACTGGTTGAGTTTAATACATTTTGCACTGAGTCAAACAGGAAGCAGTGGCAGCAAATTAGATCAACACCCCTCAACACTTTATAAAGTACAATGATGGTGGAATATCATGAGAAACATTATAAACAATACAAAAAAATGTAGTTATACAGTATACAATCAGTTATACAGTATCCTGCATAGCTTTAAGTATATGCTGTTGTTCATGCCACATTTAAATCTCATTATGTCCTATGTCAAAGAACGTATTGCAGACGTTACAGTAAGTGACTTGTACAGTACCTGTCACTTATTACTGCTGGAGTGACTGCAATGGCATCATTCATTGAAATATTTGGAAATTCAAAATGTCAAGACTTTCCCCAAATTTTTTTACTTGTATAATTTTTTTTTCATTGTTGTTACTTTTATTTTACAAATTATTATCATACAATATACAGTAAGTTCACTCATCTAGGTTAATCATTTTTCCAGAAAGTGTATATAAGAAATATTTTAAAAACATAGAGTTAAAGCACATCTTAACCCTATTAAAGATTAAACATTCTCCTAAAATACATTAAACACATTTAAAGCATTCGCGGAAGCCCTACTTTGCTAATCAAATGACAGGAAGAAGCGACATGATTGGCTGGTCATCACGTGACGGCTTGTATTGCATTCGATATGGTATGCTTTGCTCAAAACGTGGAAAATTTAAAGCTTCTAAAACAGGTTTTCAAATTGAATATTTTATTATAGACAAACTTGTGTGTCAGAGAATAATAATTTGAAAAAAGGAGTAAAAGTCTGAAAATGGCATTTAGCACATATTGCTGTCAAACTGTTTATATGTAGGCTATAAATCCCATTTGAGATTTTTATTTCTGTGTATATTTGCATATCTGTCTCATTCCTGCCATGACTCTGCTAACTGATGTCTGGAGTTTATGGCTCGACTTGAGAACAGCTCAGTGTGCCTTGCATATTTGTGCCAGATAGTCAGGTGAAAAAGTTCAGCCTGATTTAAAGCGGTATAAAACTGGTAATGCTACAGTATGGCTGTTATTTTTGCATGAAGTTGCTAGTACGGTTCATAGTTTGCCCTGTTGAGTCCTAATGCAGCTACCCTAGGTTGCTTTCTAAGATTAGATCGGACAGCATACGATGAGACGTACCTGTATAGGCTCATCTTCTTACCCTGAAGCACATAAATCTTTGCTCTCCAGCATCATATTTCAAGTTATCTGCCTGTTGCGCACAAATGAATGTCCTTTCTTGCCGATATGCACAGTGTCGTTATAACAGCATGGAATTTACTGAAAGGGCCCACTAGCCACCCAAAGCCATGTGGTGCTTGGCTATTTGAGTTTTCCTCTTGACAAGATTTCATGCTTGCTGCCTGGTATCTCGGTCTTTGATGTGGCAGTGTGGAGTGGCCCCACAGATGGTCAAATTGATTCCCTTCTCTGGGGTTCCTCTGATCCTTCATCTCTCTATGACACTGCCCTGGCCTTTGATAAACACTCAGCGTGAATCTCCCAGGATGCACCTGGCCTTGTGTTGATAAAGGAGCAGTTGGGAAGTCCCAGCATGCTCCTGGAGAAGGGCTGGCGAGGAAGCGGATGACAGTGACTAAACGCGAGCAGTCTGGCGTTCCAGGACGCATCCTTGATGTCTCCTGTCAATCTTCAAAGCATGGGCTTGAGCTTACACCCTCCTAGCGCCACCAAAATTAGACCAGGAGGATTGATTACACGGCTTTTTAAGTCCTGCTGGGAGCTGAGACCGGGCTGGGCTTTTATCGAATCTTTCAAGCCCACTCTGACATGTCGGGGGAGCTTCATCAAAGTTATTTGCTGGGCCCACTTAAATGCATGCTGCTTCATGATCTTGACTTTCTCTTGCAGGAGGGATATTGCAGGAGTTACCTCTCATCAATTAACTCACCTGTCAGAACCAGCTTTCATCACCCGCGCACAGTCGAGGTGCTCTGAGGCAGACCGATGAGGATGATGATGATGATGATGATGATGATGATGATGATGATGATGATGACAGAGGATGGCTGAGTGCTGGGAGGGAGTGATTGCTTATGGTGGATAATCATTCAGCGCTTTTTTTAAACAACTACCTTCATGATCTCCATTTTATCTCAAATGTGTTTTCCAGTCTAATTTACAAGCATAATTATGCCCAGGTGCTGGCTGATCCCGAAGATTGCTCAGAAGTCTAAAAAGATTGCCACATTCTTTAAACCTGCTGACTGATCAGGAAGGGTTTATGCATTCATGGCACTACATCAACCATGAGTGAGGGAAAATAAACTGTGAATCAGGCAAGAAAGGAAACTGGAGAGAAGGTGATCTCTTCTTGCGGTACATACAGTATAATAGAGTTATTTATGCCCAAGCAACCCAAGCTTGGTTACTCCAGCAACACAATTGGCTGCAGCATCAGGATAAGTTTCAATCAGGGATGTTTACAGATAAGATCGCTTAGAGATAAAATCTTAAGAATACCTGGGGCAATCAATCTCAAAGCGGAATTCAGCACGATTATACTCTTTCAGAGATTTCTGTAGCTGGATAATACGGCCTGACATGCTACTATCACCTCACACTTTACCCACAATGTCTTTTAACTTCCCTAGCAGCACACATTCATCTGGGCGATGTTCACCTTATATATATATAAGTTACACCAAACCTTTAGCACCCAGCCGCTCTTCAGATATGCAACCATTATATATTTAGTTCAGACATCTCAGACTGCAAACATTTTACTATGCAATATAGAAAAAAAAATCCTGACATTCTAAACTAACTGGCTAATTTTGTGTATGTGTGTATAATGATGATGATTCAAATTAAGAACCTTTAATGTCGTAATGAATGCCATCAAAAACACAAGAAAGAACATACACGGTAAGAGGGAAGGGCATTACTTTAAGAAACAATAAGTCGCTTCACCACCATAACTTTTATAGATTTAACTGTTTTCTTGAGCCAGATTAAGGGTCTTATAAAATAACATTAAAACAGATGGTGAATTAATTGCTTAAACTTAATTGGTAAAGCTCTCGCCCTATCATCCGGAGATCGCGAGTTCGATTCCGATGTAACCTAGAGAGGTCTAGAGAGAGCTGATTGGCCGAGCTCTCTCAGAGGGGAGGGATGAGAGGTACTTGGTGCTCCCACATTAACCACGGCTCTACAGCCAATCAGGGGCATCTCTGAGCTCACGCAAGTGGAAGGAGCAAATAGCGCTGTCCTCCGAGTGTGTTACGCCGCCCCCAATGGTGTGTGAGCGAACAGTTCGAAAAGATGCGATCGACTGGCGTCACGTGGTTCGTAGACTTCGGCCCTCCTGACTGAGTGGTAGTAGTAGGGGAGGAAATATATACCACTAAATTAGGGAGACAATCTGAAAAAAAAATAGAAACAAAATGAAATAAAATAGAGAGAAAATGAAAAAAAAATGTTTAATGCAGTGACCTTGGTACACTAGCCAGCTGGTAGCCAGTTGGTAACAAACCGGCATCTGTGCTCTTCACCCGTGCTGTAGCATTCCCAGGTGCGCCTCACTAGCTTAACTGTATTAATTGTCAGAGGAATAACAAAATAGCTATTTTCTATATCTATATTCCAATCAAGTGAAAGCTTACCTGACAATCAGGGAGTAGTACAGAAATGAGAGAATATAAGTTCAGCTGGTCAGCATTCCAACTTAAACTTACCAAAAAGAAGCAAAAATACTCAGCACAATGGTATAGAATCCTCACCACCATCTAGAGGTTTGCGGCTGTAACTGGTAACCGGTATCGGCCAACTTAAAGCCTACGAAAAAAAAAGAGCAACACACATCATAAGATCCACGGAAGCTTGTTAGACCTTATGAATCGGATAGTTAGGAGGTTGACATCGGTGAGACTTATGTGTGCTCTCAAAGTTATTTGTCACCCATTAAAAAAAAAAAAAAAAAAACATATTTGTGCAGGAATTGTGAATCAGACCTGGATCACTCTTCCTTTTTCCTTTACACTATTGAAGACAGAGGTGATGCTGGTGCGACGCCCACCAGGCGTTCTGCATCCCCAGCACAGATGGAGATGATTCTCCTCTCCGCTGCTGTGTCCCCGCTGGCCTTCGCAAGAACACCCAGGACAAATCTGCATGCAAATGTCTTTTCAAACGGAACTTCACACATCAGCACGTTCCTTGTGAATGTTTTTTTTTTTTTTTTTTTTTTTTACAGTTCTTGCTCATAAATAAATAAATAAATGAATTTATCAATAAATAGAAACAGAATACAATGATCCAAGAAGGACTAGGTGTATATACAGTATGCAGCATGAGAAAATAAACAATGTGATGAATATGTAAATCGATGCATAGCTTGATAAAAACAGACGTGATTATTCACTGGAATGGCCTTCTGTCAACTTCAGATGAAAACATAACATATCTGAGCTCTTAATGCTTGATGATGCAGATGGAAAGGAAAGAAACATTATTGCATGCCAAGCAAACATGCCTTTGAATACTCCTTGCCGGCAATAAGGGGAGTGGGCGTGGAGTGCATTGATGCACATGTTAACTCCTCTGCACATCTAAGATGATAGGAGATTCCGTTTGTGTCTTTGACCAAGTCAGAGGGAAAATTTCCAAATTTCCAAGGGAAGTGGAAATTTAGAAGCGATGGGACTCTGGTGGTGATTGGGGAGGAGGTTGAAGTTTCAATTGGTCTCATGGCATGAATAGGAAAGAGAGAAAAAAAAGTCACAAAATTTTTATGAAAAGAAAAATGTCACTTTTTGACTCAGGGGAGTAGGGTGAGGAGTCCTGCCAGGAATCCGCTAGGACATATCGA